>JADDOH010015480.1:0-58349 GCA_016648135.1 Agrypnia vestita
ATATATATATACATTGTGCCTATTCCACCATGTGACCGTCTTTAAGAACAGAAATATACAATTTTTAGTCAACTAACAAATCTAGTTATCAATAAAGCAAAAAAGTAAAATCAATAAATGAAAATTAAAAATCAGTATGCCAATAGATAGATTAAATAAGATATTTATAATCTCCTTTCCTTTGCTTGGCACGTAATCATCAACAGATTGAATCAGAGTTGGAATATATATTTATTTATATTTATTTAATATTCATAATACCGATGCTACAAAAATATCTGCAAGTGATAACCAAATACATTTGACAGTTATTCGATATTTCGCGCTGCGCGATTTATATTTTATGCTTTAGATCAATTTACGAATCCGCGTTCAGCGTCCATAAAAACTCGTTTTTGAGATTTCAGCATTCCTGCAGAAATATGAATTATTTAAAATTACTATAACTGTTTCCCATTAGGGTACATTATTTCATACTAGTCTTTTAATATTATACAAGCTGTAACGTGTCAAAATTGACAGAACATTGTTTCGCGTCTTTACTAAGCCCTAGTTTTGTAGTGTCTTTTTGGCGGTCCACGGAAAGGCGGCGGTAGCAACATGCGTTCAGGCCCCATCTTCGGCCGTTTATTTGTTATTTTTAGCCGTGAAGTCAAACGAAATCACGGACGTTATATGAAGTTACGGACGGACAGACGGACAGATAACTAAATAATTATGTTTGATTGCTTAAAACCATCAAAATTTGCTTAATTAATTGCAAAGAAAAATATATTTAAAACACTTTGATTATACGGGGTGTACCATAGCTAGCAGCAGAAACTTGGCCGGTAGATTCCAGCCCATGTTATGAGTCTAAAATGTTCAAGCAACCATAAACTAATATCAATAGTTATAGAGATATGCAGTAGCAAAGTTTGCATTTTCAATATTTCTGACGTATTTTTGGCAAAATTTGACCTATTATAGTAACTTATATAAATTATGAAAAATTCATTTGCTACAATACACTTAAATAAAATAATACAAAAACCTTGTAAAAAAACTTTTTTCAATTTTTGCTAGGTTTTTATCATTTTATTCGACTTGTATTAAAGGGAATGAACTTTTCATAATCGACATAAGTTAATGTAATGATAGTTAAACTTTTTGCAAAAAATAAGTCAGAAATATTGAAAAAAAATGCAAACTTTTGATACTGCATATCTCCATAACTATTGATATTAGGTCATGGTTGCTTGAACATTTTAGACTCATAACATAGGCAGGAATCTACCAGCCAAGTTTCTGCTGCTTGCTCTGCTACACCCTGTATAATTAGTAAAGAACAAGCGATCACTTCTCTCGAATTTTTTTCAAATTTTCTTCCATTTTATTTAAAAAAATGATTTTATATATCACTATTATTTCAATGAAGGCACAATATAAAATATGTCATATCATTAACGTATCGTAGATTTAATGATGAGTCTTAACGAATATCTAGTCTAGGTCTCACGGAAATAAATAATTGGAATTTATCTCCGACACTACCACGACACAAGCATTTCTTGCATTAGCACCCCCGCGAATTCTGTTTATTATTTATTGATCAAATAAGGGTTCCATAAACGTTCCGTCGCCTCGCATCCAAAGTACCGCCTGTCTGCATATATCCTGCCCAACGACTGCCTCGTAGCCGCACGCACGAATTTAAGGCTGTGCGAGTTGAGGTCCGTTCTCCGAATTGAAAGCCTCTTCGAGATAACTTCTCCGATAGCGACCTGCAATAAATTAAGATCGTGAATTACCGCCGACAGCCGGGTGTGTGAATGCGAGGATTATTCAAATGAACACAACGAAGGGCCTCTGACTCCGAGGGTCAAGGATTGCAATAATATTCATTGATCGGCCGCACCTGCTCATATTATTTCAAAATAATTTGATTTATTTATTTCTATAGAATAATTAATATCATATTCTGCAATATATTAATTTTACTTTTGAAGAAGCGAAAGCTCTTCAAGGTTTGGTATATTTATAGGAATAACAATTTACCGGAGCATACATAACATCGCTAGGTATTTTTTTAAATAAAAAATACTTTATATTTTATATCAATCACTAACTAATAACTAACCAACCATGACGCCATTTCCCCGCAGGGGTTGACAGAGAGGATTGAACCCCACACTCTTCTATCCTGGCACACCACTTTTGCTTCGGCCACATTCATATATCTTCTCATACAAGTTATACGGTTGTTGCAGCTTTTAACAGGGCCATCCTCAAATACTTGTAGTATCTGACCGTGCCAGGTCTTTCGCGGACGCCCTCTATTCCTGTTGCCTTCAACACTCGCCTCACATATTTTTTTAACCATCCTTTCCTAACCAAACCATCTCAGCACTCCTTTCTTTATTCTATCTACCACACTACAGCCGGCATCGCATTCACTTCTATTTTGTTCACTCCTCACTCTATCGACCAAAGATTTTCCACACAAGCGTCTTGTGTGACAGCATTTTCACCGCAATCAGTCTACTTTCATTCCTCTTTTGCCAATTCCATGCTTCACTTCCATACATCAATCATATATAAAATTAATTAAATTCAATTCGCAATAACATCTTCATATAATATGCATATATGTTGGTTAAATCGTTAAACATTGCACATAATGTAAGCGAGAGAACTTTCATGTAGTATTAGATTTTGCAAATTATATTTTTTTTTAAATAGTGGATATTTATTAAGGATCTTCCTTATTTAGGACTTAATACATGTACAATAAAATTCAAATTTCGAGCGAATATTATATGAAATCTTAGGTCATCATCAATATTCATGACAGTCCCTCACGATGCCTGTCTGTGCTTTACTTGCGATGTACAAATTAATTAGGTAAATTTTCAATAAACAAGATAAAAAAATATGCATAGTGTTTAAAAGCCTTCATATGCATGTAATACGTATATTTCAAAGGATATTGTCACTTCAATATAATATGTATAGCAGTTTTTTTCAAATTATCTTACTAATATGAAGTGTCAGTGTTTATATACTTTTTTGATGGTCCTTATAAAAGATCGTTCAGAGGGTTATCGTTGGTATAGTTGAGTGTCTTGATTTCAAAATAAAACGTAATTGACTCGCAAATAAGTATTAAAGAAGTTAACGTTTCGAAAATTGTACCGTACACATCTGAGGAAAATGTGTAAATCATAGACAAGATTTACAAGACGAGAACTTTATTTATAGACAATACCAAATATTTACGCGAATTGTAGACAATAGAATTATTATTATTTTATTATTATAATAATAATTCTATTGTCTATAAGTACAGAAGCAAGATTAATTGTGACTTCACCGGGAATCGAACCCGGAACCCTCGGTGTGAGAAGCCAGTGTCATACCCACTGGGCTACGGTGGCCGCCATAGTCAACAATTACTTCAAATAGATATGATGAATACTGTGCGTAGGAAGTTTTTGTATTTTGTTAGTAGGTTTTATTTTTGGTGGTTTTTTTAAAAAGAATATTTAATTTAGTTAGGTCAAATTTGCGAAAAGAGTCAAAGTTACTAGTGTAAGAAATGTTGTAACGGGAATATTTAGAGAAGAGGAGAAGAATGAATGAAAGTAATATTTTTAATTCAATTAATACCCGAGTTCAAATTTCTATTAATTTCCAATCTTTCAAAATTATTCATTTTATTATGGAGAAGCTTTAAACCCTTAGCACTCGAGTGCCGCCCTAGTTAACCAAAATATATAATTATGTACGTAACAACGTCACTAACGCAACCAGATGGCTCAAATAATAATATTCTATTATATAATAATGAGGTATAAGAGGCAAAAAAAACATAAGTCCCTTTACACTAGAACATGAATGAAACCAATGATTACTCTCTATAATATAGTTCGCAAATTCATATTCTCTACAATGCTAACGACAAACGGAACCGGAAACAAGAAAAACCTAAGCATACTTCAACGACAAGAAAATAAAATACTGAAAATGGTCTGCAATTTAGAATACCTAACATCAACTGAAACGGTTTACTGAGTAACACAGAAATTAAACGTTGATAACATTACAAAAATCGAAATACTAAAACTCATTCACAAGCTAGCAAATTGCGAAATACATACAAGATAAAGACATTTAATTATACAAAATACACGAAAATCATCAACACTACGGCTCAAAACTAACACATAATTCAAGGTAAAACGAAAATAGGACAATCAGACTTATTTGTTTCGGATAAAAACTATATAAGATCTACCACAACAGACTAAACAATTGACTACTAACAATTTCAAAACAGATGTGACAAAAATGCTATAACTCAACCAAATATAACAAATAACTTTGTGTCTTTATTATTACTAAATTATTATATCGAACTATGATGTAAAGTGTTATCCATGAATCTATATCATATTTTATGGCTCGATGATCTGGGGGCCACATGAGGGCAAGTACTCTCTTATGGTGGAGAAAGTCCAAAAGAAGTTTCTGAGATATCTCTACATGAGAGAGTACGGGCATTATCCTTGGCTTTACCCAACCGAGTTTCTCCAGGGTATGCTTGGCTACAATAGTTTAGAGACTAGAAGGAATGTGTATTTGATTACACATTTTTATCGATTGTTGCGCGGTATGATCGATAATCCTCAAATTATGCAGAGCATTGGTTTGTATGTTCCTGATAATTACACTAGACATCGTCAGCATAGATTGTTTCACATTCCAATATACAGGACCAACCTGCCGATGGTTATGCCTGTTGGAAGAGCCACAGCTATGCTGAACAAAATCGCTTTGGGTATTGATATATTCCATGTGTCTGAGGGGGTTTTCCGAAGCGGGATTCTCCTACACCTTTGACCAGATTTTATGTTATTTTTAATTTATTAAATATTTTCATTTTTGATATATACTTCCTAATATGTATGCCTTAAACATTTTGTTTGTCATGTACATTTTATCATGAAATAAATTGAATTGAATTGAATTGAATTGAATTGAAATAAAATCTGTCAATAATATAAAATGTCTCATGTACCATCCCGTTACTTGTGTCAATTCGTTACAGTAGGTTACGTTAACCCATTACAGGTTATCGAGTTTTTTCAATTTATATAAACTTCACCTCTTTCGCCACACGTCAAGTGAGGTTACACCGCAGCGTCACATTACAAAGAATATCAATGATTTGAACACATTTTTTTATATTACCATTCACTTTCCTTGGAGAAGTTTTTTTTATCATTCGACCTTGTCTCTATCAAGCTTTGTTTGTCATTTTCTATCGATGTATTTGCATTTCGGCTCTCGACATTTTTTACAAATTTGGGATCTTTAACATATTCATGCGTGAGTATTTTTATGCATGGTAGTTTAATCAACTGGATTGTAAATATTACGTCAATCTGTAAATCTGGTATGCTTAACATTATTTGTACATAACGGTAAGTGCTACTGTAACTACGTGAAAATCTTCCTTGTTTACATGGCATCAGCTTCTCATAGGGTGACCGACCATCATCAAAGCGGATGCAATTATCTAGAAAGTAATTTGTTAATTTTCCTTCGGTTTTAAAAATATTTTCATTAGACCTGCGTTCATGCTTCTAGATAAAAAGCTAAGGTATTGTTTGAGAACCTGAAAATATTTTTATTTAATATTATGGAACTTAGAAAGAGTTTGTTCATAATAAATATTTTTATTATTTTCAACCACAATATTTTCTACCTCTATTCACATTCCACATTCAAATGGAGAAATATTAAACCCCAATTTGGTATTTTACGGCACGACCAAAAGATAACGCATGGATAGGTTTATTTCACATTTAACATTCATAGGTGACAACATTTTATAGTGTTTACAAAAATATATAACCATATTTCATTGTTGCTGAGGGTCTTGGCAGCAAAGTAAACACTACATTAATTTGACGCCCTGCCTGCTACACTAGTATTATACTGTATTATAGCAGACAGTGCTCTTCCAGTAGGTACAGTATATGTGCCAGAATATTTGTTATTTATAAAAAGCAGTTATTATATGAATATATCTTAGTGCCAATAAAAAATAAGTAATAACAATAATTAATCATTAACAAATTTAATAATAGTGTTTATTCTATATTATAGACATTAAAATATATGTTCATATGATATATATAAAATATATATCATATGAACATAATATATAGGTAGAGTATTTTTCAAATTTTGGTTATATCTTGGCTTTTAAAAGGTTTTGTGCATACTTTCTTCCCTATTCAAGGAGACAGAATTTCACTTTTGAAGATAAATAATTATACGATATTATATTCAAGAACACACTCTTATTGTAAAGTTGCAATTTTTTCAGAACAAAGTTCTGTGAAATTTTTAAAACAAATTAATTAATCAATTAGAAAGACATACAGAAAAATCAAATCCACGAAAAAATATTTAGCTACTACCGGGATTAACCGGGACGCCAGAATTAACCATTTAATTCATTTTTATTTTTGGACACATTTTATAAAATGTACATATATTATATTCAAGAACACATTCTTGTAATGAAGTTGCAATTTTTTCAGAACAATGTTCTCTGAAATTTTAAAACCAAATTAATCAATCAATTAGAAAGACATCAGAAAAAGCAAATCCACAAATTAAATGGTTAATTCTGGCGTCCTCTAGCGGCAGGAGCGCAAAGTAATTTGTGCCTGCCGTATCAGAAAAAGTGGATTGCTCTAAAAGTGGATAATAAATGTTAATCAATTAATAAATAAGACTTACAGATAAGGTCGATATATTCACGGAAATACAATAAGGCTTCTCTAGCGTAATAACGCCTGCCCCGGAAAGGAGGAGATCCGTGTTCGAATCCTGGTAGCAGCCAAATATTTTTTCGTGGATTTGATTTTTACGTATCTTTATATTATTTAGATTTTTGGTAATTATAACAATAGCCTTTCAGTATGTTATATACTTTCGGCTTTAACGGATACCCCTCGTCCAATTTAGTCTTCTGTTTAAATTTAGTTTTACCATACTACTATTCGGAATTATAGATGAAATGGGAGTTAATATTTTTTTATTCTATATAGCCTGTCTAATATAAGAACCCTCTAAAACGTCTGGCTTCAAAGCAAGAACATGTTTTAAATTAAAATCGGTGTGCATAAGTAATTAAGATATTTTAATTTAATTAATTGAACCTTGATTTTCGATTACCCCTTTCGTAATCAATTAATTTTATAATCGTAATCCCAGTGCACGAGCGCTCCTCAAGATTCTTGACCTCAGCGCCGATGTTACCTTTATCAGATTTTTTCACCAAATTTACGAGTCTCAAAGCAATCGCCCGAAGGCTGTTCGAAGCATACCAATGTAAGGTAATATTATGTCAACAATCCGTTCTGCGGCCCAGACAGGCTGCTTTAGAAAATCTAATAAGCGGTGAGCGACCTTTTTGTCGAGAAGACATCTTCAAATTTTAAGGTTTTAAAAAATGAAACAAATAAAAATATGATGTAGATGACCGAGGTGGTACTGAAATCAAGGTTACTATAAATTCCGTTACATCATCGAGCATTCTCCGTACTAATATTATGTTTTTATGGAACCCTTTGACAATTGTGATAATCCGCCTCACAGGAAAATTATCGTTTAATAATACCTCAATCATCTGTGATTTTTGAAAATCCTCGGAATTTTTAAATGTAATCAGAGTTATATAAAATTTAGTTCAGTATGTTGGTATATTTTTCTTTTTATATAAAATTCAATGTACAAAGTTTAACAACTTCTTCTTCAAAAACAGAAAAATAATTTTGAGGTGACATTATTAATATAATTAATAAAAATAAACTTAGTTTTCACCTTAGTTTTTGTATTGAAAAATATCAACATGTTTCAGAGCCCATGGTCCCTTCGTGAGGATGCAATTGTATACTCACAAAATTAAATCGAAGTATAATCAAAATATTTAAGTATATATAAATAGATATATATATATATATATATATATATATATATATATATATATATATATGAAGGATTATTTTCTAGGATAACCCGCGTATTTTAGTTTTGAGAAAAACTTTTATATTGTACCCAACATTTCGGACAGATAGCACTGGCCATTTTAAAGGGATTTTGCGCCTTGTATTTCGAGTTCTGTTTTGAATTGATGGCAAGCATACCCGTTCACTCCAGAAGTCGAGATCCAACTCTCGACTTCTCGACGATCTCAAGCATAATATCGGTGATCCCAAAACTGCAATACAATATTTAAATGTAAAATATCGATGATGGAGACTTTATCTATTTGCGAAATCATATCCAGAAATTATATCCAGCTGTAATAAAAAGTACTAAAACGATATAAATTTATAACGTGCAATACATACATGAATGCTCTAAAGTCGTGAACTTTAGATAGACAGCCTTCTCACACCAAAGATTTAACACAGGATTAACTATCAATAAAACTGATTTACAAAGTATGAATATATAAAGATGAAAGTTGTTCTAAGAATAAACCCATATTAAGACGCAGTTGGTATTCCCATAATAGTTCAATATATAAACTATCAAATTTATCGTAAATTGATTATAGCGCGCTCGCTTTAAGGTTGAGTGTATTACTCAGCACTGAATGTGTTCATTCCCCTCTAGCCATGTACCAAATATTTCCAAAACAAGTGCAATTTTTTTAATGAAAACCCTAAAATTTATTTTATTAAATTTATTTTACGACGTCTGGTTACAAACTAAGCAATTGCTTTATATAATGATTAAATTATTTCTATCGCCCTATTTTATAGAATTTTAACAACCAATCGAATTTTAAATCATTAAACAAGATTTATTTTAAAAAAATTAATGATAAAATAAAAATTTAATATTCGGAATATTTTGAGCATATTCAAATTTTTTAGGAGCACGATAATGGATTTTATCCCCAGGAGGACATTATTAATCAAGATATATTATTGATGTCTCATAAAGACGAAGCTATTTTTTATATGGTAAAGGTATTAAAGTCTTTTTTTGGGTTATTGTAGGCCTTACGACCTAATATTTGGCTGGTGTAATTATTATATTACTAAATCGTATCATGGGTGAAATTTTTGAACGGTATATTGAGTAACGTGATCACTTACGCTAGCCGTACGATAAATTTTAAGCCCTAAAAACAAGAAAAAAACGAAATTCATACCTACTTCACCATATAAAAAAATATCTTTGTCTCTATGTGACATCTATTATTTATTCTTTAAAATTTAATATAAAAAACAAATATACTAACGATCCTTGAAAGACTTTTGAACTTGAAACAATTACAGAAATTTAATGAATTATATATTAAGACCAATAAATTTCGTAAAATTTTGAATTGCAAATACCATAAGCATAATTATGGTCTACCGCCCAAATCTATACAATTGTAACAAATTGTACAAGGGATATAGAATATCAAAATAAGAATGTTTAAACATTGAAACAGCAACCGTGTTCAGTTAATTGGAATGGCTGTTTATTGGCTATAAATCCATCACGAGGCAACACTACAAGTAAATTTAAATAATCTGTGTAAATGTATATATATATAATTAATATTTCAAATTCCTTAGATATTAATGATATTATTAATATTACCTCTGCAAATATTGAAAATTGACAAAGTGACAAAAATTGAAAAAATCTATGCTAAAATATATGTGCTATGTATATAAATGATTATAGAGCTGACGATGAATGAGTTCACGGTATGCCTTTCGAATCTTCTAAATAAATAATGCTGTGATAGGTGTGATGGAAAATGTCACATTATGCATTTTCGTATAATAATAATATATTCATTTAACTTAGGATGTAACTATTTTCAATTATTTACATTCTTTATTTATTGATAATAAATCCTTAAAATTTAGCACAAGATTACGGTCTTCCGTTAACACCAAATTCGATATTATTAGGTTTTTTTCTTCCTATTTTCTATGCAATAGTTATTTCAAAAGAATCATGGAGTTTCAACAAAACCAGTTTCTGTTCAAAATTAATCATAACTATTTTTATTAGACGGTATACTTCTTACAAAACCGCCACATTCATGTGCTATTAAAAATGTAGTTAAAACTGTAATGAAACTAGATATGGTAATGCTACATGTTTTTTTTGCTCCAAAACTTATTCGTATGATTTTTCTGTAATAAATATTACTTTTGAATTTTACTTATTTATTTTATTTATTATTATTCCTCCTAATATTGCAAAAATGTTCACAGATATAATATAATTTCAATAACTTTTAAAAAAAAAAAAACTTATAACGCACCACTAGTTGAAACCTGTTCCGGGGCATTGCTCAATTCGGGAGTTTCCTTATTCTTTGTTTAACGCCCAATAAGTTTTAATATGTTTTATATAATAACAAAAAAACTAACCCATAAAAAACAAGTTTATTATACTCCTTTTCTAATTGAATCAGGTTTCGTGCCTACTGCACGCGTCGGGGTAATTACTCAGTTTTATGAAAAAAACATTAAAATTTCTAAAAATCCTAAATTATACTATAATTATTAAAAAAATAAACAAAAAATTTTTATATCATTTTAATTGTCACCACGAGTCTGACTGCAAAGTTTTAGCTCGGTTGGATCACGGGAAAAAGATTAAAATCGTTCCAAAGTTTTTCCGGCAAGCAACAAACCGCAGACGCTACGAATTAAAAGAAAGGGAGTAAAATTATATTTCAAAATGGATACAATAAATAAAAAAGACAGGTAAAATGATAAATAAGGATACAAAATCATATATAAAATATCCTACCGCGTCATATAGAAACCAGAAGTAAACGAATATTTGCCAGTTGGTTTGTTGTTCAGGAGTGGATCACTTCTTCAGCGTACCTTCTACCTGATATTTTTAACCAATCGGTTTAGGTATATATGTCATTTACAATGACAGTGTTTTACGATTTCCTTTGTTTCTTTTGCGAATAATATGATAAGATATGTTAAAAAAAATTAAATGTGGATAAAGCTAGGACGTTCCACTTAAAGCACCGAAGACACACCTGTAGTTTGCTTACAACATTTGTAACAACGACTACACGCATTTCGGTTAAAATATTGACTCGCACAATTTAATTTGAACACACAATCGTAAAGTATGGCTGACAAAACTAGCAGTTACAGATTGAAGACCAATATTTACCAGAGGAAATGCAAAATATATCGGGCCAAATAAAAAAAACATGTTTTTTTAAAGTCAAAGAAGTGCTAGTGTACACACACTGTAGAAGAATAATATAATTTGAACTGTCACTCACTTCTTGATTAGGCGACTGTCAGTTTGGATGGTACAACCAGTAGTATCTACATTATGATTGCCAGGATCAAAAATTAATCAAATAGTATGTTTTTTAAGAAACGAAGTGTACAGATTATTTAAAAATACATTTAGATATTATTCAATGTGTAGAAATATTATATTATTCATAATATATTAAATATGAATTGAATTGAAAAAAACAGTTTTTTCCACTCTGTATTTTATTTAAATGTTAGAACGGTTTCGAGATTACTCCCATTATCAATAACATATTTTCAATTGTTGAAAATGTGTTATTGATAATGAGAGTTATGTACATCTCTTAACTCACATTTCTCAAAATATCTATTATAAACATTCACAGCGACGCCGCGACAGTGACCAGGCTTTCTATATTATGTGATACAACAAGTAGATTAATACTATAAGTTACCGAATGATAGCTTACGTTAATTTTTACACATCCTACGAAGCTGTTTATACAGTTTGTCTGTAGAAACAATATGCACACAATCATATTATTGTACAATATTCACATTTCATTACAATTTTTATTTTCCTGTTTCATTTTTTAGTCCATCCAGTATTTTGTTAAATAGTCTCGGTGGTGTGTATTTTTTGTATGGTCCCCTAAAAGTAGTTAGATTTTTTTTGTCGGTTTTTTGTCATATATTTGTGTTTTGTATTTTGTCGGTCATTTGTCATATATTTGTGTTTTGAATTTTTTTTTGTGTATTCTTCTAGAGTCAAGTTATACAGTAGCTGTTTTTGTATTGGTAAAACGTTACACATTTTTAATAGATTTTTTGTTTGATCCTTACAATCTTCCAATTGTTATTTGTTTGCTATCGTTTTTAATATTCTTAATTGTACATTATTTATTTTGTCTAAATATGACTGAAAAGTTAGACCATAACTGCTTAGTCCGTGATTTATGATCGAATCTACCGTACCGTAGTACAAGCAAGTGTATGTCTATGAATACAGTCTTGATTGTGATTTGTCCAATTAAAGTTTTTATCTATTGTAAGTCCCAAATATGTGTATTTTTCTACCTTTTCCAGCCGTGTGCTGCAACAATTTATTTTATATCTATGTAAACAGTCAAATGAGTGTCCTATTAAATTCAAGTCGTTATCTTTGTCTTTTACATACGCAGAATTAATTAACATATACTTAGTTTTTTTGGTTTTGATTACTATGCCATTATCATGTGCCCATTCGTAGAAAATGGTAGAAATCTTCCTGTAGGCTTTTTTCAATTATCTTGATATCCTTGTCTGCATGAAGTATGCATGAGTCATCTGCGAACTTCTTTTTTGAACATTTTAATGACATTTGTTAGGCTGTTTACATGAGCAAAACAACAAACCAGTCCTGAACTTGTTCCTGTTTCTGTGTTGTACTTTTAGTTAATTTTCTGTTTGTCATATAATTTTTTAGCCATAGCTTAAGTGGTCCTCTAATTCCACATTCATCAATTGCTGTTAGTTATATTTCATGTTCTAATTTGTCAAATGCCTTTTTGTCTATAAAGATTATTCCTGCTTTTTGTTTATCATTTAAATAGTTGTTTATTTCATCCGCTAAGTTTGACAGTAGTTTGGTTGTACTTTTTTCTTTTTGAAATCTATATTGTGCATCATTTTTTTTTGTACAAATAGATTTATTTGCCCGAGAAAAAATTAATTACCCATTTGGTTAAGTTATTCAATATCATTAAAAAACAATCGGGTACAACAATGCTATTGGTAGCTCCAAACTTATGTTTAAAGATAAATAAACCTTCATTCATCATATTGACAATACTTCTAGCAAGGCTGTGACAATTCTTGAATTTGTTGAAGGAATTTCTAAAAACTTCAATGATATCTCCTCAACAAAATTGTTTTGTTGTGCAATTGATTTATAATTCATATCACTGAATCGGTATATTGAAATTCGCCTGTAAGGTGTTCTTTTTATAATATTATTTAAATTTAAATAATTTAGGTGGCTTTAAATGTACGCAGTGGGTTAGATATCCTACGCATGATGCAGAAGGTATAGTACTGCCGAAGTGATTGATACTGTACTTTCGGATCACTGACTTGTTCGTTGCAATATTGCTTTCAATAAAGGTATTCTGACAAACGAGACATCGAGGCCTTGGAAGAAACTGGGCATAGAACAATTTGTAGCGATGTGAATACGTCTCTGATTGGTTCCGATCTTGATCGTCATCAATCTGTTAATATATAAAAGGCGACATTATGGCATCTCCTTGATAAACGTGTTTCACCTACCAGGAAAGTTAGGAGGACTCGTGGATCAGAGTGTTGGTTGTTTGATGAAGAATGTCGGGAAAGATAAAAGGTAATGAGACACCTAGAACGAGTATTAAAACGGACTTGGAGGTAGGAAAACCTCACTTGAAGAGCAGAAGAAACACATGTTAACCAAACACTCAAAATAGTCGATATATTGGTGCTCCAATGTTAGAGAAAGCTTTATAATCTGTTCGCGGCGACACTTCATAGAATGTTTGATTCTTATTATAATATATAAAGAAATATTTAATGATGTATTCAAAGGTGTGTATCATACTTAATTAATATAATTAATTGTCATTTGTCTTTTTTTAAAAAAAAATAAAAATAGTCACGTTTTATTTTAAATTTTCACTCATCTAATTTTTCCTCGCTAAATATGTATCTAAGGAACACAGATATGTATTATGTATTTAATTGTAAAAGGCTAAAAAATGTTTGTACCGTATATATGTGTGTATATATATATATATTGAATATATATATATATATATTATATATATATATATATATATATCTCATATATATATCAATATATATAATTAATACATAATCTCTGCAGCAGAGTAATAAACTAACTATATGTAGGTATCTTTGAGTGCACTTGTATTATTTGCTTATACCACGCGTTAGCAAAAACATCTAAATAAGAATATATAGGGGTAAAATAATATATTTATACTTGCTAGAAAGAATGGGCATAGTTTTATGGCGGTGGGTTTTAAAGTATGTCTTATATTGCTGACATATTCTATTACATTAATATTAAAATGGGAAGACCACACCACAAACAACATCCACCCTTTTTTATTTTGCCATTATTTTTTTCCTCTTCGGCATGAAACGCAAGTATTGCATTTTACCATATTTCACTGTTATTTTTCTGGAAATAAATGGGTATGCAAATTTTATTTTAAAGCTCTTATAAAGAGTCAGTGAATTAAATATCTCCGCAATAAACATTCCGACCGACAAATTTTATGTAAAAATCGTTTGTGGTCGAATGAAATACCCGAAAATTATGATATGCATAACAGTCGAATCAATTTACATATGTACATTTTTCAATATTCAAGATGATTTAATCTAATACAATGCTGCAGACTCTCAAAGGAGTGTTTTAAATGATGTCTGAAAGCGAGGTCAATATATTATAATATAATTTATAGGCGAAGGCAACGAATTTTTGAAATTATTCATCGTTTATTTTTATATTGTAATTTGTGATAGATTTGACAGCCAATTGTTTTCTATAAATTTTCCATTACAATTTTATGTAGAGATTTTCAAATGTAACCATATCGCATTTTGGGTCTCTAAAACATTTTCAGCTAGGTCGTCGCCCCTCGCCTTCCATTTATATCTATTCATCAGCACTGCAACCTCCTGTGTGAGTATAGGCTAATTCTAGAGGCACAGGTTCTCCGATAAACATCGTAGGTTAAATTATCAAAAAAAATCTGATGGTCCCTCTGACAAAGGGCGACATCGCTCGTTCTTTTGAGATTTTCCTAGCTGCCGCTTTACCATCTATTCTTTGACAGATATTTCGCCTCTCTGTTAGGTCAAGTGCCAGCTGATCTTTTGCACAGTGTTAAGGATTCGCGTAAGCAATCCTTGAAACGCTTCTTTTTTCCTCCAACCTTACGTTTACCGAGGACTTCACCATATTGTACACGCTTGGTCAATCTATGGTCTCCCATAATCATAATAATAGTTGGATCATTTATATAGCGCCGTTTTCGTGAGTACTCACCATGTACGTATCACATGTTCAGTCATATTGCTGATATGATTAGTCTAGTGAATTTGCTATATGCGTCTGAGAAAACCCTGGTAGAACAGTTCCAGACTGCGAATATGTCTTCTGTAAGGTATGTATCCAAGCCATATAAATATAGGCAAAACTATAAGATTGTAAACGGCTAGGTACTTACAGATCGGCGAGTCCGTGACCCGCTGCAAGTACCTATAAGCTTTTTTACCGATGCATCCTTTATCTCCTCTATTTTCTATCACTATCCCGCCTGAATTTAGTTTATCGCTCAAATACACGGTAAGTAAGTAAAAACCTCGTTAGGTACTTACATACTTACTGTGTTTCTTATATGTATTAATAATAAGCGTTTTTAAAGGTATTTCTCGTATATTTATTTTACCTGCTTTCATTAATCCTTGAAAACAAATTTCTTGCGAGTGAAGGATCAGTTGATATTGATAAATTAATCAGTTAAAGATATTTAATGAAGCCTATACTGATTGTTCTTTTGAAGTGGAGAGAGCTGGCACGAAGCCGAAATGAATAGAGGAAGACTCTTGAGAAAGCCAAGACCCACCAGGGGTTGAGAGTACTGATGATGATACTGATTGTTTGATACTAAATCTTTGGCGGAACGTGCAATATTTCTAGTCGCATAAAATGCATCCAAAGTTGTATTACTCACCGTAAAAATTATATAATTGATACGTTAGATAGGTTTGCATATAAGTGTTGCGAATGGAGCGTATCATGACCTATTCTGTGTTTAAGCGACCCAGAAAAAGCGCAGTATTTAGTCGCCATTTTATGATACACTTGGAGTCTAATAAGATTACACCCAACCTCGTCGATACATGAACGTTTAGTTCTATCGATACTCGAAATAGTCATTGCACTGTGTGAAAGGGTAGGCACACGTTTAATCAAGTAAAAAAACGTTACTTGAATTGACAATTTTATTTCATTTTCAAATTCTAAAAGAGATTATGTTCTCGTATATATGAGGTGCAAATCTAGGTCATGCTAGTATTTTTCCCGATCGGCTGAGTGTTGGATTGTGGTCCTATTATTCTTTGTATTTTTACGATTTGAGCTTAGGCCAAACCATTATTCTAACCACATCTACGGTGTCCTCGTTTCTCTAATATTTCGACAAGCTATATGTTTCTGCGTGTACTTTATAAGGGAGTTTGAGGATAAGCAAACACATGTGCCATATGATATGTGAAAGAGATTCAGAGATTCACATACACATCTGCCATTCACTTATCCTAACACCTTCTAAGTTTCACCCATCCGACTACGAGGAATCTACATATCCTACAACGCCATTTGAAAGTTATAGATGTGGAGGTCATGAAGAGAGATTGTGAATGCTTATTCCTAACAACTGGTGTGTTGGTAAATAAACTTTAAGTCTGTATATTTCGCGTTATATTGATTAATAACTTTCATTGTAATACATGAACATTGGCATGAATGGAAAGAAATGCCCTACCTGACTATTGCACGAATATTGCAGCCGATACATTATATAAAAGAAGACGTCATTTAGATTTTAGTCTGAGTCGAATACCCCGGATTGCCTTGAAATCAAAGAAAACGAATAATCTCTGTTTACGAACCGGATGTGATTCGTTTGCCATGAATATAAATTAAATTTTAACAAAAGTATTAAGAGAATAATTCGCATTAACATTTATAATAATGCAGCATTTGAGTGTTTATATTTAAGTGGGTCTTGGCAATAAAATGACACATCAGCATATATAATTTGTTTTAAAATTATGAATAAACTAATGGCGCTTTTGTGTTCCAAACATTTGCATCCATACCGAACCTACGCGCTTTGTTCACTAAGACTTGCCTGTGTACATTGTGCGTAAACCGTAACGTGTACACTGCCGAGAAATATTGTCTCGTGAGGGCTACGACTTTTCAGGGCAACACAGTACGGGAGTACCTCCACATAGAGTAAGGACATTCAGGCATGTTCTCTTACCCAATAAAATGACCTAAATCTTATAATAGCATTTGTAGAGATATCTCATGAATATACGTAAGTAAAATTAGTGTTTTAAATACGCACTAGTTGCTTATATTCGTATAATATTTTTTCCTCACGACACTCATATGGACAGGTAGGTACCTACCTGTATGGAACTAAAACACAATGTCATGATTTTCTCGAGACGTTTTCACCTTATGAGGGTAATATCAATCTAAAAATTTAACTAAACAATTTGTATTTAGGTACATATTTAAAATAAAAATACAACTGCATAATTTTTATGCATAAAATTAAGGGAGACACATTATTTAATGAGAGTTTTGAGGATTTCATATTTTTTTACAATTGTAAGTGATTTTATATTATAATTTTTATAAGCTAAGATACGACAAATTCCAACATAAACGATATAATAATTTTATACCAAGAAATTTAAAAACCTGTAAAATCAAAAATAAGTGTTTTATTTCAATACATTGTGTTTATAGAGTTCTACAATCTTGCCTCGAAAACAGTTTGTACTCAAAAAACTAATCAAATAAATGCCAGTTAATCCAAAGCTAAAATATTTCAGTAGCTCCGCTTTTTACTATATAAAGAAACTTTCGTATACCTAATTTTATATATTATAATTATACATTAAAATAATCGCTGCGATACATAATTTCCATACGATTCAAAAGTTTTATAAATAGAATAAATTGTTTCATCACCATATACAGAAAGAAATAGGTAACTATTAATCAAGTAGAAGTACGTTATAAATCATAGATGCCCCTATAATTTTGTTCTGAATTACTAAACAGAGGAGTATTTACGTAACATAGATTCAAATAAATTTAAGCAGTTTTTAAAATGGATATGAAATATTATTAATAATGTAGAAGGATTGCAGAGGAATAGAATCAACAAATTTATTGACGAAATCAAATCAAAACATGTCCAACGTTCGTGAACCCTGGCAGTCGCAAGATGTTGTCGAAGAATTAATGATTCTAAAATAAGTTCCCATAAACATCAAACACGTTGTATTGAAATGGGCATTTAAAGTCGGCCTTTCAGATATTCCTGTGAATAAACCCGTTTCTTAATATTTTTAATGGCCAAAACTTTCATACCAGCGTCAAATAAATTCAAGAAAACCACATAAAATAGGAATGAGAGCTCGGCTGACGACCACAGCCGAAAATCGGATGCTTTATTCGCTAGACCTGTTTCTATGCTTGATTTTATTTATTATGAATACTTGTCTGGAGCGCCTGCAGATTATACAGGTATTTTGTAAAAAAAAATATTGTAATATTCAATGCTAATATATTAATAAAAAAATGATTAGGGCAGGGGGAACATATGTTGGTGATACAATCTATGAAAGAAGGATAAAATATATTTTTATACTTCTTCGAAAGATCCATCATTTTCGATGTGAAAACAATGTTCTCTGAAGAAAGTCCATTCAAAAGAATGCACTTTTTTTATAATTACTACATTCACTCCGGCATACCTACTCTTCATTTTAGAACAAATAAATCAATTGTCTTGTAAATTGTAAAATATTAGTGAAGTGAATGAAAAAGTGTAATATTAGTGAAGTGAATGAAAAAGTTTAATAAATTTAAAATATGTTTTATTTTAACTTTGTAATACACACACAATACATATGAGTTATTAATTACTACTATTGTTTCGAGAGTAGCAGTCCCTCTCATCTGATGATGATGATGATGATAGAGACTGCTCCTCTCGAAACTAATAATAAATAACTTATATTGTGTGTGTATTAAAAAAGTTAAAATACAACACATTTTAAATTTTAATGTTGCACCACGAAGTATTTGATGACCGATCCAGTTTGTTTTACTTTGCTATGCAACACAAGCGAATAGACATAAGGAAATTATGTAGGCAGTTTTAGTTATATTCAGTGATATTCTGAATATATTTATATACAGTGATATTCTGAACACTCCATTAAATTGTTTATAATGATTCTAATAATAAACAATAATAACAATTTTCCGCATTGAAATACTCGTAATCTCTGGAATGGTGAATCCTCACAGTCAAAAGAAAAACGTTTGTCCCATAAGTATTCAAAAATGTATCCTCATATAAATCATCTTTACAATCGTCCACGATAGTTAACTTCATATAAATTCGCGATAAATTCAAACAATTAATTTTAAAAAATATTTTATTTATCACCAAAATATTTTTCCTTACCCTCAATGGCAAGTCGTAATTAAATATTCTGTTTTATTACAATCTTCTTAAGAGTACAGGTGTAAAAATATATTTCCATGAATAATATTCCATCGATAAATTTATTTGAAATGAAACCGCAGAAAATAAATTTAATAAATACATGGGGTACCTATCGTGATATAAGGAGATTCATATGAATAGATTTTAGAAGCAGACAGTTTTCATATAAAACAAAGCAAATAATACACATATAAAAAAATAAGTAAAGAATATTAATGACTTTTCGTCATCATCCTATTTTCTAGCCACTGGTGGATGAAGGCTTCTCCATATGTCTCTCACTTTTCTCAGTTCATTTTTTCTCTGTTTCTCTTTCACGTATTTCCCTAGAGTTGGACTATTTCATAAGTTCAGCTTATTGAAAATAGATAACATAAAAAGTTGTATTATGTAAAAAGCTCTTCAACTCTAAAACCGCCACTGTGCCAATTTTGTCCCACCGACACTTTCGATCGCTTCGAACTTCATTTGTTTTCTATTTAGTATCCTTAAACTTCTTGTATTTTACTTATTTTCAATACATTCATCATCGTAATTATCGTAGCCTTAGAAAAATATTATCTAGAACCGCCGGCGTGTCATTTTGTCAAATTTGATTTCTTCTAATGAATATAAAAATAGCTTTACTATAAATAACCTTGGTATGAGTATTAGTATAAAAGTTAATTATTTCACCCAACATTCACATTAAAACAGTAAAATATATTCATATTTGACATCAAAACAATTCACTGTTATTACTATGTATTTTTATGATGACGATTTTTATGATACATTTCACGGATGATTTTCGCAATAATTAAATAAAGTATGTCAAATTTGTCCCACCGGCGGTTAACGGTGGGTGTCAAACTTCGGCGATTCTAATGTTAAATGTCTAGTATTTAGAAATAATTTTTTAGGGAGTCTATATTTCGCTGACAAAAGTAAGAACTAAAAATAAGCATGATAGAACTGTTTCCGTTTTAGATACAGTGGAACATATCCATATTTTTAAAATAATATTCAAGCCTCGGAGTGCATCCACAGGCGTAACTTTTTTCTGCGAAAAATTTCAGTTCAGAAAATGTCCTACGTAGACATAATTGTAGACCTGCTCAAGCTGGATTCGTCTTGGGACGAACGTCTATGGAATCAACAAGGCAATTCATCATTACTTTAATCTTTGAGATGTTTATCTTCAATCCTGCTCTGCCACTGACATCTGATAGTTATTGTATTCTGTTTGAAGGTTTTATTGTGTTATTATGATGGGTGAAGCGTGATTTGATGGTTTTCTATTTATTACATGTAGATGATACAATGTTGTTAACAACGGTGAATTGTTAACGATATTACGCAAGGAACATAACATTTTAATGGCTGTTAACAAGTCAGAGGGAAAAATTATGGTAAAAGATTGATTATGAAAGAAAACAAAAACTATAAGGCTTGACGTTATAATTAAATATGAAGATATTTAGTTTTAAAATTTTTTAAGTGTACATAAACATATGTCCGCTAGTTTTGGTTCGACTCAACCTTCGGAGTATTGACTAGGGGTGGGAGGAAAGAGTAGAAATGGGTTGAAAAGTAATAACTTTAACTCGGACTGTTGGATAAGTTTGTTTGATTATTCAGTACTTGACTATTACTATAAATTGATTAATTTATCTCTAATATTTATAAATTATCATGACACAAGCTTATTCCAATTTTATGCTGAAGCAAACATTTTAACCCTTATGTTACTACTAGGGTACCTGGGTACCCATTTTTAACTTCAAGTTTAAATAATCTTATTCATATACGCTAGATGCTTTTATTTGTTTGGGTCCCCATTATTTAAATTATTTGAAAGGGAGGGAAAAGGGAAGACGGACATTGCTATGAAAAGTAACGACCTTCTAAGAAGCTACTTGACCACTGTCTAAATATAAATTTGTGACATACAAAACAAAATAATATACGGGTAAACGTTCATCCATGTTGAGTACCCGGGTACCTTGGGTAGTAACTAGTGTGAGAAATTCCAGGTAGTAACATACCGGTTAAGCTGCTTATGGAGATGAAAGAAATTCATTTTAAAATACACTTAAATTAAAACAGGCCGTTAATTATTTTTAAATATTATATATGAATGAATGAGGGGTTAAATTGAAGAAATATATGCAAGGGTGTAAAAGGCACCATAAATACAAGACGATCACGCAGATAAACACTAAACAGCATACATAAGAAAATGTACGAGTATGAATATATGAATGAAAGCGCCGCGAAAGTTAGGTAATTAGAAAAACGGATTATTACATGGAAAGTTAGTTAAAAAATGGATTACATGCACTCCATCATATCCAAGAAACCTCGAAACTCGAAACGCTAAAAAGTTGTATCGGAATTTTCGAACACGATAACCTACGGATATAAAACTAAATTTAGACAAAACTGATCTATTTTAATTAGCTGGTAGCTGGTCAATTTAAATTCTCCAATCTCAGAAAATTTCATCAATCAGCCTTATCTTGTTTCAAAATAGCAACTTTTCGAAAAATAATATTTGAAACTCTGTTAATACTTTACCTTGGGAAAAGTAATGAACAAGTTTGCATACAGCGACCAAATCTACTTATATTCAAAATAATACGCATATTTAGATTTATTTAAAAACAAACATATGATAGTAACTTAAAAAAAATATATATGTATATAAATGAAATATATATATAAGAATTTAATAACCACATTAATTTCCTTTTTCTCACAAAAAGGTAACGTGCTTTCAATTTTTGAATCCACCTCGTTCAAATAAAAAATTGCACCTTATTTTCTAGTAATTAATAAAAATGTGCTTTTTTTACAATTATTTTTATCCAAACTTGCACGTCTTCAATATTTTTCGCGTTTCAATAAATCTTAACTCATTAATGACTATAATTATAGAGTATCTATTTATTTTTCATCTAAGATGACATTATATTATTTTTATCTTTTTTCCAGATGTTGAATTTTGCTGTGCTGTTTTTGTTTTTGCAAATCTTACCAATAACAATATTAGCGAAATCCAAATATACCGATGAGACGCGGCCTTACGAGTTTGGATTTAATATCGAAGGACAACAGCACAGAAAGGAAAAGAAAGGTATTCGCCATATATCCTACTCCTGAACCAGAACCGAATTTTAATGGAATGTTTATGAAATTGTAAACCAGTCAATATTTAGACTTTTAAAAATAATAAAGGTCTGTTTAGCAAAAGAAGGGTTATTTACTTTAAAGGGATTAAAACGAAAATACAGTACGTGCTATATCTAATGTTATTAAAAAAATATTGTCATACCAGAGCATTTCAAAAACATCAGGGCATTAAGATATTATTGATAAATTACCCACAAAATTTTCAATGATCTACGTAGAATTTCTTGAACTTGAGTATTTAATATACCTAGATGATTTAAATAATATACTATAAAAGTCCTTATATTGATAATACAGCATGTTTTATTATAGTAGTGGGGGTTGTTTTTATTTTTATTTATTTATTTATTTTTTAATTTAAAGACTATCGACAGGTCAGAATGACCCTAATGGATAATCATTTAGAACAAGGTGATTAGTACAGTTACAGTTTACGATGATACATTTAAATAAAACATTAATACATTATACAATTTTGCCGGAGGTTTATATTTGAACCATTATGTCTATTTTTGTGCTCGGGTAGAATTAACACAACTTTTTTAGGTTATAAGTAGGTACCTACCAATAAACGAAATGTTATATGGATCCCACTAACCTACATTACAAGTAACCTTTATTCTAGACACTTCCGGACAATAATAAATCCGAGATTAATAGAAAAGCACTCCTAAAACTTGAATTTAATACAGAGGGGTCAGAAGTCACTTTATAATTAAGAAATCAAATATTTGTGCTTTTTTTATTGAATATTTACATTTTGCGCGATATTCAACATAGTATTGAAATTTTTTGTTATTTACGAGATATTAATTTGTAATAAATTGTATTTGTAATAATTTGTAATAAAATGTAAAAAATAAGTAATAAAAATCTCTTATTTAAGAAAAATATCATGTTAACGATAAATAAAAAAAATATATTAAGTTAATTTTAAAAACTAAAAAACTTTGTATAAAATACATTGATTATTTTTAATGTCTATTTGTTCGATACAACTGTATATTTGTTGGGTGGATGTTAATAATAATCAATTGTTTCTTTAAAGTCTGTTTTTTTAATTCATAGTTATGTTCAACCACAAAATTAATACTATAGGTATCATATAAGTGACTTTTGGCCCATACCGTACCAATATAAATAAGGATCGCGGAAAGTTCAAACAGTGTTAGATCAATTATTGACAACTGATTGCTTCGACTTCCTCATTCGAAGCGCTAATCACCATCTCACGAAACAATAATCGCCATTTACAGAATGCAATCCATCACCAGGTCCTTCACAAAGGCTGGCCGTGACCCTCCAAGGGTCGCGAGGTCGCCAGTGGTGCACAGGCTCCGTATGATTTATTACTTACATTGCGATTGACCTTTTTCAGATGAGAACGGAATTATTATGGGGGAGTTTGGCTTCATCACGGCAGATGGCGTCTACCACGTGACTGTCTATGCTACAGATGAAAATGGGAACTTTAAAATCCTGTCCATGAAAAATATTCGTCTGGGACCAGGTAAGGGTTGCATTATATTTTTGTATTTTTTTATTGTTGAGAATCTGATTATTCGAACATTTATGAATTTAAAAGGTATCTGCCAAGTCAACTATTTTGAACCAATTTACAGTATAATTTATAATAAATAAAATGGTCATACAATCACGTCATGTTTATTGAACTTTTACTCAGATGTAGACGTTTTTCATTCTTGTATTCAAGACATTTAGTTAACATTGGCAATGTTCGTTTAGATGAAATCAGATTAAATTAAAATATTTTTATTAAAATATTAATTTTATTATTTGTATGTATCTATATATATTACTTATATTAATTACACCTACATATTTCGGAAGAACCTTTCCATGGTCAGGGTGTTTTATAAATTGTAGGTGTAATTAATATAATATATGTACATACATACAAATAATACAATCAATATTTTTTTTAATGTCAGTCTACTTTGTTGCTGAATCAATTGAAAAAAAATTTTTTTTTTTTTTTCAGTAATTTTCGTAATATTTATTTATTTATTTATTTTAAAAAATCCTTGTTTACAAATAAAGATACTTAATACTAATTTAACAATAAAACATTTTATTATATCAATAATTTTATAATATATAAAAAATTAAACTCAAACAATGAGGACTGAAGATCACCTTAGCAGTATTTGATTCTTCTTCATATTTATCTACACTACTTCAAACTGTTGTTTAATAGATTTATTATTAACCTCAAAATACATAAAACAATTGTTTAAATCTTATCAGGTGGTAAAATATCAATAAATAAATAATCAACAACTATACACATATTATTAACTACTCCTGAAATCATTTAAACTATAGACCTCGTTATACTATGACTAAAATTCAAATGATAAAGTTTAAAAATATACCTCCCTAATACTTTATATTGCTTCGAATTCTTATTCAATGACATTAAAAGTACATATAAATAAATATTACTCATATCAGAGTAATAATTATTATATTTTCACATTTTATGTTTTCCATTTCGATATGTGGATAATGTAGATAAGTTTATCCTTTTAATTAAATATCAGATATAAAGCCTTGTATGTTAAAAAGTCGCATATTTCGGTGTTTTACAAGTACATACCGCGGTGTTTCCGCAATCTTTGTAGAATCATCAATGTCAAATATTAATTATGTAGTTTCTTGAATCTGAGATCCTTGTTCGGAATTCTTCGCATCCTTCATAATATTAGCATAATTTTAACATGGCCAATTTGCCTATAACAATGAAGTGTATTAAATACTTATCAAATCAAATCAATCAAACTCAATAAATACACAGTATTTATAGTATTAGATAATGTCATACGGAACATATATACATATATTATAATATTATTTAAGAACTGTACGCTTTTACTTGCGTGCATATTGGTTCTAAATATTCGTATTATGAATGCAGTTATTATCTGAACTATTAACATTACAAATATATTAATAGGACCTTAATAGCAGTATTTTTTAAAATAAGATTTTATTGAATCTGTCCCCCTTCAGTCTTCCTACTATTTCAATGCATTCCAATTCTCTCGAGATTGTGGTATTTGTTGAACATTAAACAACTCATTAACTATTTAGAAGATATTCATTGATTTAAACACTTGATTGAACTAGTGTGTAGGTAAGTACCTTAGACAGATATACATATTTTTTTAATTTCAGCTCCCGACGTGACTCCGCCTCCGCTGCTCGTACTGACATCTACAATTCCTCCCAATTCTCAGTACAACGAACAGTTCTCGTCACCGTCTTCGCCGAGACCGATCGCCGTGGCCCCGGCGAGGCCCATATCAACGTGTTCTCACTGCAGTATCCCGAGCACCACGCAGCGGCCACAAAATCCGTCCGTGAACCTAGAAACGCCCTTCCAAAGTAATCCCAACTATCAGCAAGACCAGGGATTCCAACAAAATCAACCTCAAGGACAAAATCCATCGTACTCGCAAAACGGACAGAACCAGCAAGGTCAGAACCAGCAGCAGTATCAGAACCAGCAACAGTATCAGAACCAGCAACAGTATCAGAATCAGCCGCAGGACCAGCAAACAGGTCCGTCGACACAAGGCCCGACATACGCAAAACCGTCAGATAACTTCGATCCCATTCTCATATCAGCCGCGATGCGTCCGGTGGACCCCTCGGCGCTGCAGACCAGGCCCCAGCCGGGAGAGCAGCCCGGACTGCCGGCGGGGATCACGGAGCAGGACATGGTGGGGCTGCTGTACCGGTTCAACTACACGATAGGCTTCCACGCCCACCACGAGGAAGGCTACACGAACGGAGCGAAGAAGGGAGAGTACTACGTGAATAACAGAAACGGATTAGCGACGAAGGTGACTTACGTCGCGGACGACACCGGCTTCCATCCCAAGATATCGACCGTGAAGCTCTCCGACATCGAGACTCCGAAGGAAGAAACTGAGAAGAATGACGAGTTTGGACTGAAGGGATACGAATTCACGTGGTTCTACGTTCCCAAATATCACTACTTGAATCAACAGTAAAAATTTACGAAACCGACTATTTAATTTAAATTATCTTGTATAAATTAACATTTATATTGTAACATATTATTCATTGTAATATATTATTACGCACATTTTATACACCCTGTATTTTTACTTTTATATGCACAACTTCGAACGAATTATATATGCACGTGTAATAATTTTAATAAAATATTAATGGTAGAGAAATGCTTACCATTCATTTATGATGTTTTATTAATATTGCAAATAAACAATGTAACTCATTATAAGACACAAATATAAATTAATAACGTTATGTATTAGCTCAACTCCAATTTAAATAAAAATCAAACATCATAATTTCGTCGTCTGTCCGTCCGCAACTTCATTCAAATTCACGGCTAAAAAAAACAAATTACACGGCTGAAAGTAGGGTGTGAGCCTCGAAAGCGCGAATGCCAGCGCGGCACCCTAGCGACATTGCTACCATCGCCTCTCCGTGGACCGTCAAAAACGTAGGTACTATATATACTAGGGCTTATAAAGCGAACCATCTCTTGTTCCGTGATTTTTCACGGATGTGCGGTTCGTTTGTGATAATGTACATAGGCACCGCAAGCGAGATTATTAATAAGAAGACGTATACCACATGAAAAAGGTTTTATTTGTTATCCTACATACTAATGGCATTTGCCCAGACAACCGCCCTGGGCTAACCTTGATTTTTTTTAAATAATTGAGATGCGAACACGGAATACATGTCACATCAATATTCTTACTATTTTCAAACTAAGTTAAACGCTCTGCTATGAAAATAGGACTAACTTGCTGATCTGGAGTGAGATTGGAACCCGCGACCTTTCGATCACGAGGCGAGAGTCCTAACCACAAGACCAACAAGCTACTAATCTACTTAATCTGTCAATGTATGTTGTATTCTTCTGCTAATCAATGGATGGACCAATGATGATGAGTGAGGCAAATATTTATGGCACGAAAATTCATTAGCAGAAGAAATGGATCAGAAAGTGTAGAAAAACAGTCTACCTAGGATGCATAGTAAACGAAAATTGCAACCCTTCTAAAGAAATTTAATATCGTATAGCTCGAGCTGCACTCTTCCACATTAAGCTACAGATACACATGCTTATTTTGGCACGTGAGCATGTGTGTGGGTACATTGCTAGTAATGAGCATGCCACTGTCATTCACCATAGAGAAGGGGTATCTTTGGAGCATGTGTGAACAGGCTTGCTTATTATGAGCATGCTTATGTCATTCGCGGGCTTCGCGGCTAGTATTATCAATGCGATGTTCTCAGTCCGCGACAGATGAAACAAATATGGCGCGTTGGGGAGATGATAAAACATTACTTTTCGTGACTTATTATAGGAATCACGAATGTCTGTGGAATACTCGGTCACCGTTGTGTAAAAATAATATAGCGAGAAATAATATTTATGAAACTTTATTAAAAGGCATGAACGATTCAAATCTTACAATAAAAATTATAAAAACTAAAATCGAAAACGTGCGGATAGAAACTCGGGAACTTTTTTGATTTATTGGTTCACTTGAATTTTCTATTTCGGTTTGCAAAGTTTCCATTTTGAACAAGAGCGTCTCTATTGTATGACAAGAGCATGCCACTAATAAGCATGTTTGCTTAATTGTTAGCTTTGGGCATGCTTACTTATGAGCATGCCACTAACAAGCATGCCAGTAATAAGCAAGTGTGTACACTTATTAAGGCATGCTTATTAGTGCCATGCTCATTAGCATGCCACTAAATAAGCATGTGTATCTGTACCTTTAAGAAAATACTAGGCCGTAGCCAATTGCTTGCTACTACGTCCTGCGAGCGGCTGATGCGCGGCTACTATTGTGAAATTGCCTGAAATTGTCCCTCGCATGACGTCTGCCACCACGCCTCTCGGGCATCTGAAATCGGCGCTCACCAATTGCTTGCTGCAGGGATAATGGGGCAGCTTTATATATAATTTAGATACAAATTATAAAGAGCTTAACGTTCATATTATTTTTATAAAATACACAAAGATGCTTTCAAAACAAGTTATCAATTGCAAAATTATTACTCTTAGCCAGATTTTTAACTCTGCCTCTTGCATTCACACATAAATAATGCTTTTTCTTAAAAATATTGAAACATTTTCTTTAAAACAATCGTAGTTTTATGTCCAATTATTTTAATTTCAATTAATTTGCGTCTATTGTCAGATATTTCGATTTGTTAGAGTTTGAGTGGACACGTCATCATAAATTAATATCCACCACAGTTATTGGCGTAACTCGCGTCAAAAATTCGCTTGCCAGGAGAAAAAATAAAATTTGTTTAACAAAATTCATTTAATATCATTTTTGAAGTATCTCAAATATTAAATAATGTATATAATATTTCTACACATTAAGTAATATCAACATTAAAATGATCTGCAGTTTACACGTCGTTTCTTTAAAAAAACATACGATTTGGTTATTTTTTGAACTGGCAGTGGAATGGCAACACACTACTTGATGCATGTTTAGCGCAATCCTTATATAGATTGTGCATCTAAATGAAGAGAATGACAAAGATATCGTGCTACAATAGGTATTCACTGTACTTTTATGTAGGACAGACACTCACTGAAACAGTATTAAAGTTGCAGCTACCAATTACGTTTTTAATTCCACACTACAAAGGCTTCCTAGACTAGCAAACAGATACGAGCAACTTGACGTTTTTGCCATCAACTTTATAATATTCAAACATATTTTAAAAGGTGTATTAAAAGATTACTAGCATTGGTCAAATTGGACTTAAATAATTGATTTGAATTTGCTTTGATTATTGATTGAGTGAGATAACTAACTTTTATGTAACATTTTTATTATATTATGCTTTCCTTAAACTTCTGCTTTGTTATATACGTGCTTTTTACTTTATATTATATTTACCGATATATATTTATAATCTAAGTATTTGCTTTCCACTTTATGTTATTATTATTTTTAAATGTTATTATTTTTTTCTTGATTGTATTTCTTGAGCAATCATTTAAAGTATTCATTATATAAATGTACACTTTACCTTATTTTTTGTGAAAGCCCTGTAGAGCGTTAATTATTAAAAAAAAAATTTAAAAAAACAGAGTTAGGTACCTACTGCATTTCATCATTCAAGACACAGGCAGAAGAGAAAGTCGAAAGGCATCATGGCCACAAATCTCAGGCAATGGTTCGGGAAATCCTATGTAAACTATTTCGAACACAATAAGGATCACCAACGTTGACGTTCATTTACCAGTTCAGTACTAGAAGAAGTTGATGGCGTATGATGAGTCTATTAAAAGTATGAACGAACGGCAAGCATGAATGAAAAGGTATACAAATGTGGACGAATTGTCAGTTGTGTGTTAGCTCTGAAAATACTTTCCTCTCTGCCGACCCCGCAGAGAAAAATTATTATGATAATTAAGTGTGTATTCAAATAGGTCTTAAAGTACCAACACAGGAAAAAGCTTACGTCGCTGCCTGACAGTGTTTTTTAAAAAAGCTTTTCAATTTATTATTGACCTTTCTTATTTTCCCTTCTCAGACGGTAAAGATTTTTTTTGGACAATGGATTAATATCGTTCTACGGTAGTGTTCTGTGAACTCGAATTTGCATATATTTTTAATCAAATTAATTAATAATGACAAAGTTTATTCATCGTAAAAAAAATAACAAGCGCCATCTGTGTTGCTTAAGTCAAATTTATTAACTTTGATCAATTATTTTACCAATTTACCTGATTTATATCGTTTTTGTACTCAGATGTCGCTGATTAATTGGCGTCCATTGTCACATCAACGACTCCCCAACCTTTTGTCTGATTGAATTTTGAAATAAAATAATTTAGACATCTTGCGAGAAGAGAAGGTAGCTTTGAGAAGCTTTTCGGAGTGGGAAAAATTAATATTAATTTTAATTTATGAAATCTTAAACATATGTACCTAAAATATATACAATTTTGGTTGGACTCATATACATATGCCTGTTTCTCTAGACGAACCCGTGTAGAGACACTATTCCAAGGTATTCCACTAAAACAGACACTTTTCCAGAATACATAAATACAGCTTGCTTCATAAAAATACAATAAATGTTACGATCACCTTTCTGATATGTTCATTAAAACTCAAATATTGGTCAGTTTAAAACTTATAATTGTTTTTTTAAAGCTTGTCACTTTTCTCTAATTTCATTCATTAAACATAAAATAAGAATTATTTTTCTATTAAATTTAAATTAAATGACGAATACCACAAAGTAATAGTAACCTCTATTTTCAAAAATACATTTTTATATGAATTTTAAAGTTTTTTGGTAATTAAATACACACATGTATAGTCTAAAAATTACATTTTAATACCACAAAATGAAATTAATCGACTCGTGTATCAAAATTTGACTGTAATACACATTTATTAAATGGATTATATTTTTACATTGATGTACGTACTAACTAGACTATGGACGAGTCTGGTAGTAGGTACATTTATAAAATATTCTTTATGTTTTAAAATAATTCTATTGCTTGCCTGGTTTTCATCTAAAAAATCATTTCAGAACTGTTTACTTGCCTTGCCTATGGGATGTTTAAAAAACTAAACATTGACAACAGCGCAAGAGCAAATTACTAGTTTATCAACACTATCCAAAGATGTCGCACATCACTCAGATTCTTAAAACATTTATATGTACATGTTTTATAGGTTCGAAACAATGTTTCTTTTTTTATAATATTATTTATATAAAAAGCGCTTTTAGATATTTGAGTAAATCCAAAAAACATACAATAGGTAAATCAAAATGCAGCTTTTTCCAGTTGTTAAGTGCTCTCTTAAGGTAATCCAGCCATCTCATCTCTTCTACTTCCTTAAGAATTACTGATGATGTATCGTTCTGCGGGGAATCTTAAATATTTTTACAACATTAGGTCGGTCATTTTGTATAATTCACATTTTTCTACATCACTTGGAGTCGCTTGTATCAACTTGGTTTGCAGTGATTTTTCATTGAAAGCATAGTTTTTTGCTTTTTCCATCAACCAAACAACACATTTTCATAAATATCTATGCTTTAGATGAACTATTACCTACTATAAACCAAACTTTCACTTAGGTACTTTAATCTTATTTTATGTCCGTTTTATTTTAACTAGCAGTTAAACAATCGGCTATTGCTTGCTGCTAGGCCCTGCGGCAATGCAGTTTCTCACTTATTTTTTTATCTACGTGAAAATATTCAATTTAATAATTCGTCAAGATAACAATTATTAATTGTTTTAGGTCTACCGACCAACGACGCGTCATCGCCTTTTATTATTTATTTATCAATCAATCAACGCCCTAGTGCGCTTTTACAGTACAAGAAAATTAAAAGAATTTTTATATACCTAACATAAAACACATTTTACAGTAAATAATTAAAAAATAATTATATAAATAAATCATATTACAGACAAATGAAAAATAACATGAAATTTAACAATATAAATGTTACAATGTAAAATAAACAATATAAAATAAATTAACAATAGAAATGAACAATATATATAAACGATGAATTAGTTAGTACACAAGCAAACAGTAATAATACAAAATTAGTAATAGAGTAAACAAATTGTAATAGAGTAAAATAATGACAATTAAACCAATAAATAAGATAAAAAGATAAAATATAGTTTATATTTTATATATAAATATTAATATAAATATAGAGAGCACTTTAAAAATTCATTCAGCTTATGTACCTACTTTTAGTCTTCAAGTTAAGATAGGAGTGATAATATGTAATGGTGGGTAATATATATTTTTCGTACACATTGCCGCTTTGTACTTTATATTTTTAATTTCTGTACTCATGTTTTGGTGCTATTCCTGGTACTTTTAATAATTTGCTACTTGTAATTTATATTGTTTAATGTATGTTCTTTTTAATTTTATGATATATTTTTTTATGTAAAAGCCTATACGCATTGCTGCTCGTTACCTACTCTACATTTTTAATTTTTATACTCATGATTTGGTGCTATTCCTGAAACTTTTAATGTATGTGCTTTTTGAAATTTATTTTATACTCTTTATGTAAAAGCCTAATGGGCGTAAACAAATAAATAAATAAATAAATAAATAATTTCCAACCTTCATATGGGAATTAATCTTGGAAACGTAATACAACAAAATCAAGAATATAATATGTATATATATTTCCATATAAGAATTCTTGGTACCTACATAATGTATTGAATTTAATGTGCAAAAAGTTTAAAATACCACTTCAAATAGGCTCAATAATGTTGTGATAGGTAAGGTAGATTTGGACTGCTTACTTGTATTTCGCTAAAACTAAATCATAGAGAAGACGAGCACTAAATTTTGAAGTGGAAATAATGTTATCTGAAATAGCAAAACGCCAGAAATATTTGCTCTGATTTAATCTCCTGATATTTACATAACTTATTTTATTCATTTATTTATTTCTTTATTTATTTTATTTCTACGGTTTACACCTATTACAATGAAATAAGGATCTTATACATACCCATATAACAGTGTACATTATATATGCAAATAATATATTTTCCGTGAGGTATTGCTAAATCAACTCAACTTTTTTAAGCTCGCGACATCATTTCAATGATGACACACGGAGATTTTTTCGATTTTTCAATAATGAAAAAATGTAAAACAATGTTTTTAAAGAGTAGGTACTTGAAAAAAATATTATGACAGAAAAACGTACTAAAATCTAGGACCAATTCCGAGTATGGGTGGATTTTTTGGTCATGGCACTTCACGAATGTGAACACATCAATATCACAGTATACCCAGAACAGTATTTTATCTCCGGCCTGTCGGCGAGTTATTAGCCTACTATTTCAATGACGCTAGGGTTGTCACTTTACGCGTCTGAGATTCCGACGCATAAGGTAGACATGAAACCCTAAAATTTCTGTAATTAGTATACCCAGTTTCTGCACTTAAATTGCAAGACGGCTGATTAACATCAACCTAGATTTTTAAAAACTCACAGTCTTTGTGATAATCAACACACCTTTTTAGTAAAGCACTACAAACATAAAAAATGCATTTTTTTCAGGAAGCGCATTTTTTTTCTAAAGCGGCGGCTACGAGCGCGAATGGCACCGAAGGCACGGCCCTTACTGCCGCCGCCTTGTGCCCCCATATTCTACGTAAATGTGTGCGTCACAGTGCGTGCGTACACGGCACCGAGCACGCGCGCACACATTCTAATGGGTAGCGGCCAGTTTGTATGAAGACGTATTACTGTTCTTAGTATACTGTGTCAATATGAACGTAAGCAATAGCTTTGCGAGAAAGAGTCAAAGTTATAAAATCGCTTGACGCTAAACAATATTGCAGCAGCATACTTGACGTCAGTGACGCATTGTATCGGTTAAGCACATCGCGCGCCGTGTGTTGTTTAAAAAAATGTAAGTTTAGCACATTCTTCATAGGTATTCTTAAACAAGTTTTAAAAATTACGTGGTGGTTATCCATTGCATTAAAATAATAAAATATACTGTTCGCTTTTAATCAAAATTTGTTTTCTTCGCCTACTAGTTTCAGCTGATAAAGAGCATCGACGCTACGAAAGGGACTAATAAAAATTTTCGAAAAATCCAAAATTATACTATAATTATAAAAAAAAAATAAACAGAAATTTGTTAGATCATTTTTGTCGTCGTCACGAGTCATCCTGCAAAGTTTCAGCTCGATTGGTTCTCGGGAAAAGGGTTAAAAATCGATCCAAAGTTTTTTCGGCAGACAAGCAGAAGCTACGAATTAAAAGAAAGGGAGTAAAAGCATACCTTTAAACCTACTACCAACACACGATTATTTGTCAGTGGCCGACTTTATAGTGACGTAAGTAAAAAATCGATCTTTTAATACATACATAACTTACAGGCAAACGTTTAAAACTCAAGAAGTCAGCTTATTTATTGGAGGCGGAAGGGCAAATGAACATTTTCAGTAAGTTGTTACATGCTGCTTTATTTGGTTACATAATGCGGTGAGCTCACGTCTCCTTACAAGAAAATACAGTTTCAGTTGCTTCACTCTTTCCGGAAATTTATGAAAATTTATCTGAAATAACTAGATAGTAAATTAAAATTTATGATATTCGCGACGACACCAGAAGTAAATGCGAAACGCAATATTTTAGTACAGAAATAGGTAACATCATGGAGTAGCCATTAAAGAAACATCTAAGCGACACAACTTTCTTCGTCGAAAAATACCGTAAGCAGTGTCAACTGTAGTCCATTCAAATTGTAATGTATTCATTTTGAAATCAGCACATTACGGAAAGCTATTTAACCCTCCAGTCGCCCAGCACAGAATTCAGAATATGAATGGTTTGCAACCTAAATACAGCTAGTTTGGACATGGAAACCGACACGGAAGTGGGTATTCGATTTTTTAATGAAATAAATTTTGTAAACACCTCAACTTCGAATGCAATGAAAACACCGTTATAGAAATAACGTTCAAAATAACCTTTAAAAATATTGAAAAGATTGAAGAGTTCAAAAATAAGATAAAAGTATGGCTAAATCAAGTCGATGCAGATAAATTAAAAGGAGTATTAAAAACTACGTAGAAATTTAAAATAAACCAGTCCACCTCAGCACAGGAACCCCTAGTGAGGAGGACTAAGAACACAAATATCAACAGTAACATTATACATACATACTATTATATTAAATATGTACAAATTGTATCTGAATAGAACCTAATTTTAAAAACAAATTTTAAATTTTAAAAAATAATTTAAATAAATAAAATTTTAAAAAAATAAGTTATTAACTTTTTGAACTACGGCAATACAACTACTGCAAGTATACATCTTTCCATTTAAGAAAGACAATACAATTAGTATGTGTAAGGCATGCGTACGAGGCACCGTAAACACCAACACAACGAAATAATGTGCGTCGTACGCAAGGCGTACACATACTATTTCGATTGTCTTTCTTAAATGGAAAGAGGTCTATGTAACGCTGATGTCACCCACTGCTAACCCCGACCGCAGCCGCTGCATGACCGCGGTGCTGTGAGTGGCTTACCATAATATGCTATCTAACTTAACCTCCTTATACCTTGAAATGTCTTCCATATTTGTTTTGTACTGCTTCACATATCTCTAATCATAGGCGTTGATTTTAAATCATCGATGAATAAATCCACGCGGCCAATTTTGCAGCCAGATTTGATAGCTCAAATCCGATAAATGAATAGTACTCGTATCACTTACTATGATATACCGCCGTATTCTCATTATATCATATAACGACTTTATAATGAATAAGATAGACGGGACGTACGCGTAAATTTTCTACGAGAAATGTCAAGACATCTGCCAAACGTCAAAATTGACGAAGCGACAATATTATACAATAGCGAGTCAAGACATGATTGTTACGTAATATTGCTATTAATTAATTCAGAATAGCCCCACAAATTAGTATAGTTTGTTTCATCGGAGGTCCTCTCAGAACGTTATTAAAATTATTATATTGCTGTTCAATTTCGAACAGTCAAATCTTAATCGTACAATGTAGTTCGCTGGTAAGTTGTTGTGGGTGTTTGGTATCTTTTTAAACACCAAAGAGGCAGAAATAAGCATGAAAAATCAAATTCTATATATACGAATACATGTGTTTAAGAAGTATTCCGGTTTATTTTTAATTTTGACTTCAATATTTTCTTTCATGTGTACCTAATAAAACTTATATCTCAAATTTATTTTATTTTGACATTTCGTCCACTTGAATTCAACATTTCACTCGAACCACGATTGAATTCTTAGTAGATTTCACTCTTTTTTCACAATTGCTTCCGATAACCTTAGCGAGAATCGAGCGTTATTCACAATTTCTAATGTTTGTTTTATTTTGATATTAATACAAAAAATGTTTGATATTAATATAAACAAGATGTTAATATAAAAAAATGTTAAAAGGATTAGCGCTGAAGCAAGTAGAAGAGATGGTCTAGCCCCATTTAGAGTAATCAAATTATCGTAGACTCGAAGGTATTAGATTTTTTATTTATCTATAAACTTTTGTATGGGTCTTTTCGTATAAGATTGCAAATGAGTTAGTGTGAGTACAGTGCGTAATACGCGCATTGTTTTGTTGTGTTAAGTTTACGGATACGAGAGGGGCGAATCTGTAAACTTAACACAACGAACTATACCCACACTAACTGAATTGCAAGCTTATATTAAAAGACCTATACGAGTTAGTGCTGGTTAAAACATTTATTTTAACCAGTTACGTTTTAACCGTTATTTGAGATTGATATCTAATTGTATCGATGATTTATAACTGAGATATAACCGCTGTTTAGTACCGATAGTTCATATTCGAATACCGAAAAATCAGTTACAAATCATCGATACAATCCCATACAAACCTCAAATAACAGTTACTGTGTTACCGGTTTAAATAACCGTTTTGAATATCACTATTACGAATACACGTACCTGTGATGAATTTCCGAAATTTAGGATTTGATTGTACATTTTTGTCTTATTTGATAAATCGGATGCATATTTATTACATTTAAATAATATTTTAACAATAATATCGTCAATCATATCAAAGCACACTTCTGACAGCAAAACTAAAAAAGAAGCACCTTTAGTAAAAGGTGGACACAATCATTATTATTAGGTACACGATGCGTTTATAAACTTTCACAAATCTTCTATAGCTTAATCTATTACGGAAACGAAATAAGTTTTTTTCTCTACTGTCCAGCATCTTAAGCTAGAGATCGACCGGATCTCGATGACGATTATTCTAGACACAGGGCCGTATTGAGGCGCATGCGCTTAGGGCCTACATCTGGCCAAGCGCCAAGACGATGCACGAAAATAATGATACTTTTTAAATATTTTAAATGATAATAACCACACTTACATATAACCTTTAATTTCTTGAAAGAAAAATGTTAGAAAAGAATTAATATAATTTATTAATTTCTTCACAACTAATAAGAAAGAAAACAAGTTAATCGGCCGTTTTCCGAAAATATCAATATTGGGATCTCAAGATTTTACTTCCAACACTTAACAGACGAGAATAAATATAAAAGATAAACGAGACGTAGGTATACCTCGGTGTTCGATATTCGTCGTATAAGGAGATTTGTCTCTCTCAAAGTAAATATATTTATTTGCGGTGTCCGATGTCTGCAATGCCATTAGAAATGGGATTAATTTATCCAATGCCTTCTTGTTCGGGCGGTCTGATCTGACAGAGCTTCGCTCTGCCGCAGACGTAACCTCACAATTCTTATTTTTTGACTAAAATTACATTTTTTTTTATTTCATTCCTTTACTTATATAAATTTGATAATGTTTAATTTTAGCATACCTGTCTCACTAGAAAGCTCTGCGTTGAGACAGGCAAAGGTATATATTTTACATCAAATAAGTACTAATGCTATATGTAAAGCTTATAAAAAATATTATTTCGTATGCACTTATTAATTTCCTCTCTAAAATTATGTCATAATTGTGATTGTTGCGTTGGACCATAGAAAAGAGAAATATCGTTGGACTCGTATTTATTTTTGATGTCTGATGGATATTCGTCATGTACCTACTTTTTTCTCCCTCTGACCACACCACCGACGTATGCCTACCTCTCGTTTATTTTTACGTTTATTAAGTGTTGGAATAAAGATTCCAATATTGCTATTTTCGGAATACCACCGAATATTACATCGATCAATTCCTCTTGATCATTCAAGTTGAATAATATACATCAACCCGTCAAACCTCCCTCCCGCACTTTTTATTTATTACAGATTAATCTCAGATTTTTTTTTGACAATAAATGATCAAAGAGGTGCGCCATTACCGTGGTGTCTTTTTCAGTAGCTACCCATAAACTTATGTTTTAATATTATGCCGGAAAGTTACAATGTGTAATTTTTGTGGTGTATTTTTCAGTAGCTACCCATAAACGTCAAAGTTACGTTTTAATACTATGCTGGAAAGTTACAATGTGTAATTTTATGACTGTATAAGCAGGTATAGATCTTCTATTGAATCCTTAGAGTACCTATATACAATCTATTGAATCTCTATCTAAAGATATCTACCTAAAAAATAATCAAAATAATAATACGTGGGTACCAAGTAGTAACCTAACCTAACCTATCCTAACTTCCTTCCTTCCTACCCAGTGTACTGTACACATAATACACACACACGATGTTTATACATAATGATGAGAGTGATTATACATAACGTTTATACATAATCATGAGAGTGCTAATGGTACGATCAATAACAAAGCACTTAACAATATGTACACCTATTATGTACACAAATTATCAATACCTACGCAAATATACATAAATATACACAAAACGTAGATCCATATACGAAAATGCATACCGAAATACATATCTACGTTCTGTACGCGTACCTACCTGTGATTCTTGTAATTTTAATGCAAGTTTATTTTAGTTATCCTACCCATGGCATTACAACTGTTCCAACTACAGAGTAGGTATAAAAATGTACAGAGGTGAACTAATACTTTAGGAGATGGGAATAAGTCCCAGCGGAAGAATGTCCCCGTTGAGACAAATTTATAAAGCAATAAAAGTATTTATTCTTGCACAGTTAAATTCCTCTGCTAATCCCTTTACTAATAAGATGGACATTTTGTTCAAGTTTTGTTCCAAACCGAGTCCCGTAAGTGAAAACTTATTCTTATAATAAATCGCGACTTGTTTAATAAGGCATAATATTTTTAAGAGTATTGAGTTTGACCATTTCATAAATGTTGGGCCCAGGGCTGTCGTGCTGATAATGATGACGATGATGAGTGCGTGGCCATCGTTGTAAGCATTTTGAATAGACGAACAGCACTTTCCTTAGCTGAGCATCAGTCGTTGACTAAAGAACGTCAACCGGCCACCTGTCAATAGGTAGGTAAGCAGCCGTTGATAGACTATCTATCTTGAATAATTTATCTATGGAGACGAATAATTGTTGTTTCTGCATAGATGAGAATGTATAGAATTACATTGCTTCAATTTAAATGTAACGCATTAAATTCTCATCAATATAATAGTAGTTTATATTTTTCCGTAACAAACACCCGAGTGTGCGATGAATTCTTCTTCTTCTTCCTAGACCGTTGACCCCATTTAGTTGGAGTCGGCCTTCCTTGTCCGCTTTCTCCATTGAGCACGGTCCTGCACCATGTTGTCGTAAAGTTGGTCCTCCTTTAGGTCTCTTTCGACCGTCGTCAACCAAGTGGCGGGCTGTCATCCACGTTTGCGTTTTGTCGTTGGTAGGCTAAGGGCAAGCTTCACCATTATGGTCTTCTGGGCGTCTCTGGACGTAACCATACCATCGTAGTCGTTTCTCTTTGGTTTTGTCTTTAATTGGGGTAATTTTAAAGCTACCTCTTATGTGCTCAATTCGAACTTTGTCTAGCAGTGTGACACCCGTTGACCAGCATAACATGCGCATTTCTGTTGTATGCAGTTTATTAAGGTGTTGTTTGCTTGTTATTATTGTCATATTAACCCACGCATCCACGACAAAATGCCTCCATTAATTAAATAGCGTCTGAATAGTAAATAGTTAATATTGTTTTCGTTCACTATGCCGCGCAACATTCGTTGTTTACTCCGGAATGATGGGTTAAGGTGGATCCATTAATTACTAAAAGTTTATTATGAGAAATTAGTTGATGAGCTCACCACAAGATGGCGCTAATTTCCTACCGAATTGATTTTGTATGCTAGGTAATATTTAAACGAAAAATTAAAAAAAAAATTCATAAAAAATTAGCGTGGGCGCTTTCCCTCCATCAACTTCAGAATTCTATAGCCTACTAGCTATTCGTCCCCTGCGTTGCACGGGTCAAGGATTAGGTTGGAAATAAATTTGTGGGGGAAAGAAAGTTCAATTGTTAGGGGAAGGGGTAAAAGTGGAGATGGGAATGTCGCCTTTGTTACCCGCCGGGTGCTAAAGAATAACTTTCCAAATTTTGAGTCCGATCGGTCTAACGGTACAGATTTGCATTGAAATATATCAGGGAGAGGGGAAGGCGTAAAAGGGGAGGAGGGAAATGTCGCCTATATTACCCGCTGAATAAGTTTCCAAATTTTGAGTCCAATCGGTCGAACGGTGTAGATTTGAATAGAGAACAGACAGACAGACATTCAGTTCTATAGGTATAGATTTCAATATCGTAAGCGCCCACTTTTTATTTGGAGAGTGAGCCAAAAAATTTTTGGCCGAAAATTATTTTTTTTCTTTTTATTACATTTAAATAAAAGCATTTTTAATACATTTAAATACTGTTATTTTTAATACATTTAAATCATTTAATTATTATATCAAACGAGCAATAACTTTTTACTTCAGTTTGACAGCCCTGTAAAATAAAAAAGAATAAGGAAATATGCATATAAAATTGCCGAGTGATATGTCACTTACAATCATTTACACCATATAAGAAAATAATATTTCAGTATGTAAGTTTACAAAAGATGAGGTGTTTTCTTCCATCTGAAAAATGTAATTTATGAAGATAATACATATTGGCGGTTTTCACTCGATGTATACTAATTATGTTAAATTTTAATTCCTGAAAAGTTTTTTGAGAGCCTGGGAATTGGGGAAGAGGACCGTTATCATCATACTGTTTGCGAGTTGTGAGCCTGTACTGTTAAGTTCGATGAACCAACAAAACGTTGTCGAATGACAAATAAGACGTGGGATGTCTCCAAGGACCAACTCGCCGTGTTGATCTCCACACGGCTCGAGCCATTTATGGAAGGACGAAATCCCCCGTAGCAGGCTCTGCTGTACACACATACATGCACACGCGCGCATGCAATCATTCTTTCTGAGTCGGTTATTTCCGCAAGAAGATTAATAGTCATTTTTACAGCCCACTACAGTTTTTTGCAATATAATTTATTATTCATCTACAAATAAATATACATACGTCACACAGTAATCAATGTCAAGCGACAATATCAAAGTGTACGAATTATAATGAGCTATATTCATTTATTTACAGTGAATAAATCAGGCATATAACAATATTCTTATAAGTACAGTCGAACTCGGTTATAACGAGCTCGGATATAAGGAGATCCCGGCTATAATGAGAAAATGTGAATTCATGTTGATTTGCGCATATTCCCATACAATCGGTCTCGGCTATAAGGAGCGCGATTCCCGGATGTACGGAGCAAAGTTTAGAAACTCTGCAAACATATTTGCTTGGGTTACAGAAAAAAAGACAAATACGTACTCGTAACAATGAACTTTTTCACTTTGCTTTTAAAGCGGCTCGCACTTAATTAGGGTTCATTTTATGGTGTATACAAACTTGTGTCCGAAAATCCCATGGGCGCAGGCAAGCAATAGTTTACTGAAGGTCGAGAATACTGGTCATTTAACTCCGATTATTGGGGATTTCCAAAATGTTTATGGCAACAGTTTATTTTATGCAGTTAACTGTATTAGAGCATTTAAAAGACTAATCAGTTAAACGCGAATTGTTCTATCGGAAACATGTTCACTAACAAACGAAAGTGTCTCTACGTTCGGAAAAAGTCAAAATTATCGGCGTCAAAAAGTCAGTAAAAATTTTTCACAATCGTCTTCTACAGTTTCATCGCTCTGGAAAGATAAGAATTTTTCACTCTTGAAAATAACATCACACAATCAAAAAAATTTGTGAAAAAAGTGTATCCCGGCTATAAGGAGTAAATTTAGTTGGTCCCGTCGCGTTCCTTCTAACCGAGTTCGACTGTATGTATATTCTGAAAACACTGTTACTGGATTTTATTGAAAAGGGGATGATTGTTAATTAATATAAATTATAGAAATCTCACAGAGACGATGCATTTACATAAGAATCGTGTATGATAAAAGTAAGACTTTTTAAAAGAATGACCCAGGGCTGCGACCTGCATGAGCTGGTTTAAGTGATAATACTACACAATGTTTAGACGTAAGCACAAATGTGTGGGTGTTTTTACGATGAAATTGATGAACGTTGCATCGCGTATAGTGATCATTTGAGCCAGCTCATACAGGACGTAAGCCCTGGGCCATCCTATAAAAAAACTTCCATACACGTTTTTCATATAAATATTTTCGTTTTTGTGAGATTTCTACAATTTTTCTTAATTAATATCAGGCATTGTTCATTTTATTAACTTTTACTTTAGTACGCTTAAATAAATATGTGTTTTCTGAATTCGCATTGTTTTCTTCTTCTGCCTCCACATTTCCATTTAACATCTCATCATTCCTTTCCCTCTCTTTCACCGTCGAAATACTAGTGATGGTCAAACTGTTATTTTAACCGGTTATTCACTGTGCACTTATTTAAGGATTGAATTTTAATGCATCAATGATTGATAACTGGGATATAACTATTATCTAGTACCAATGGTTAACCGTTGGATTTCTAAAAATTAGTCACCAATCATTGACACAATCAGATCAAATCGCAAACAACGGTTAATGTGTCACAGGTTTAAATAGCATCACCACGGAAATGTTATACATAATATGCCCTGCATTGACCATTGCTGCTGCATAGGAAAAGTTTTTATTGTGTATCTTTAGTTTCGTGCATTGCAAAGAGGTACGTTTATTTCAGCAATAAAAAACACTGGGCCCCCGGGAAAACATGGGCCCAAAAATCTGAAATTGAAATCGTTATTATTGTAAGATATTATATATAGTTCTTCTTCTTCCTTGCACTGTCCCAACTCATTGCCTAGGTAGGCTGTTGGGGTCGGCTGTTATAGTTTTCAGGTTAAATCTTCTTCGGTTCTGGGTGACGCTTTCATTCAGGACGTTTCTCTGTAATATTTAGGAGCATTGACTCATCCGGGAGTTCTTTCGTCTTCCTCTGAATGACTGTCGATTAACTATAATCTAAGAGATTATAGTTAATATAAAATTAGTATTTTATATATTTTTAAATATGATTTATTTTGGGTTTTTAAATTCAATTCACATTAGATTCTTATATTTCTGGCGTCCTTAATAAACTAAGTATGTGTAATGGTTTCACATTTTTGCTATTGTTGAATTTTTTTAGTGATAGGCCCCCGGGTAACTATACAGTCGGTAGCTGGACCACCGTGTATAGACGTACCACTATAACTAGGCGTGCGAGGGAGGGCGTTCCTATCGCGTAACAGAAGTTGTCAGGGTGTAAATTTATTACACAATATATAATGTACAGAATGTCCGGTGACCGGTGTCGTATTAAATACAGAAATTTGGTCGGGCAGCACTAAAGAAACCATGCAGTAATGGCGGCCGTTCTATCTGTCAATCTGTCAGACGGTAATATCGGTCCATTATTCGCTTTTTCAGCTTCGTCAAACTTTAATACTTCATTGGCAATTGTTCTTGCACCATCCCGGACTGTTTAGGATGTTTTGGACATAATAATTCAGTGTATATTGGTAATCAAGACGTCACAGCTCGCGCTCAAAGACGAGAATAAACTGAATGACAGGGCGAGGGGTTACCGCCGGGTGCGGGCGGGGCGGATTTTAGTTCAAAATTCGCCGTACGCCAAGTTACGTTGGGCAAGCAATAGGTGACGACATTACTCAACTGATACAGTCATATAAATACTGTAAAACATTCTTTGTCGACCGAAACAGTTTGTTTTTTGATGCCTTAACAGAAAAATTCATTTTTACTTTAAAAAGTTATTACCAAATTGGTAACATTTATAGCCGAAATATAAATCCCGATTTACAATCTACGCAATACATTAAACAAAAATACTATTAAAATGTTGTATTATGCGTCGGTGCAGTCCCTCTTAAAGTATGGTATAATTGGGTGGGGATGGACTTATAAGTCCACCGTACAGCCATTAATCATGGTACAAAAAATAATTATGAAAACATTTCTCAAAAACTGACTATTCTACTGAAAATATATTTCAAGAATTTTATATTCCATCACTCACAAAAATATACAAAACTAACTCTCTACGTCAAATTTATAAATATTATTTTATAAATAAATCCCACTCCTTAGACAGTATAAGTAATGGAAATGGAATAAAAGGGTAAATAAAGATACCAACATTAAGAACCTCCATGACACAACATCACTATATACATACTTGGGAGTTAAATGGTACAATACATTGTTGTCGCAAAACAAATTTCAAGAAAGAAACATTCCAAAATACGAACAGTTTAAGAAAGAAATAAAATCCTTGATTTTGGACAACGATGTTTTGTAACATTGCCCACATGTCTCAAATGGTTTCTATATAATAAAAATTACTAATTTTAAATGGTTTCTGCTTTTGTACTTAATTTGGCTTATATAAATAAGCTCGAGCTTTTGGCTCATATTATGGGGAGTATAGTGTCTTTAAAATGTTATAAGATAGATTTAATTTATCATAAAAAACATTATTATGCATCTACTTGCATCTACATTGTTTTTATCAACTGAGACAGATTAAAAGTATTCGCAGATATCTTCCCTCTGAGGCAGCCCGTTTACTCATTAATGCATTTGTTGTATCACGTGTGGACTACTGCAATGGTATCTACGCTGGCCTACCGATGTTTCAGCTCGATAGACTACAATCTGTTCTAAACGCTGCAGCACGGATCATGTATGGAACGTCAAAATTCTCGCACATAACATCCCTTCTGCGAGAATTGCACTGGCTTCGTTTTCCTGAAAGAGTAGAGTTCAAACTGTGTTGGTTGATGTACAAGGCAACTCATAACATGGCGCCTCTGTATCTTCAGGAGCTCTGTATTCCAGACAACATAAATGGGAGACGTCAAACTCTTAGGTCAGCGTCTACTTCAGCGGTGGGAAGGATTGTGGAACCGGCAAGTCAGTTCCAGAAAACTAGGTTCAGCGAACGGGCATTTGCGGTGGCGGGCCCCAAAGCGTGGAACTCTTTGCCCTCCCTGATAAGAAACACGGATTCAGAGACTTTATTTAAGAAAAGACTTAAAACGCACTTGTTTACAAAATCTTTCCCAGAACCTTTTTAATATTGTTGTTTTTACGTTGTTTTTTTTTACTATTTTATGTTTTGAACTGTTTTTCTTTCTCTTTTCTTTTTCATTTTGTGATTCTATGATTTTAGTATGTAAGAGTTTTTTGTGTGTAAAGCGCCCTTGAGGTGAAATTTTCACAAAAATGGCGCTATATAAATAATCCAATATTATTATTATTATTACTGTATAAATAAATAAATATTTCGGCTCACCGGTGTGATTGTTACGACTACAAAAATGTATTACGATTTTACCCGCTCGCAATTTGTAATTATTTCATTCAAAAAGTGGGTCTGTTATGACAATGAAAACATTTCCGTGTTGTTTGTTCCTAAGTTTCAAGTTCAGCTGAGTTCAGCATCCCGACATGTGGGAGGACCTGGATTTTTCCGCAGAGTCAGTGCAGACTGATCTTATGAATATAAATATTTCTGATCACCGCTGCCCACTCCCTCCGCCCGAACGGCTATTTTCAAGTGTGCGGGCATACCTAGATACCAGGAATTAACTTCGCTGCTCTGTAAAAGGTTGTTACAAAAAATATTCGATAACCAAAAAAAATTAAGCGCGCATTCCATCCTAAAAGGTAGATATAATATGAGGGGTATAAAAACATAGGCAGCAATATCCAAAAAATTAAAAAACTAACCCATAAAAAACAAGTTTTTATTATACTCCCTTTCTCATGGAATCAGGTTTCGTGCTTACGCACGCGTCGGGCTCATTACTCATTTGTATTTATTCCAATTTGAAAAAACCGTTAAAATTTCGAAAAATACAAAATTGTACTATAAATATTTAAAAAATTTGAACGAAAATTTGTTGAATCATTTTTATCGTCGCCATGAGTCTGCCTGCAAAGTTTCAGCTCGATTGGATCACGGGAAAATCGATCCAAAGTTTTTCCGGCAGACAACAAACCGCAGACGCTACGAGTTAAAAGAAAGTAGCAAAAAATGTTTTGAATGCAGTCACCGAGGATTACTAATTGAAAATGTACGTGTATAGAGGAGTACAGGTACAAGGTATAAATATGCATTTTAAAACAGTTTCATGATCATAATATTATATATCTACTAGGTGTTTGTATATATGTTTTTCGGTTTCAATTATAATTTTTTTCTGATCGTTTGGGGAAAATTATTATAAAATTTAATACCAATAAAACTAAAATTCTAAATTTTATGTATCTATCCCTTCCATAATCACGTTGCCTATAAATTTATAGACTATGTTTCCAATAAACTCTCAAATTCAGTACATTGTAAATTAGTAATCCTCTGTGACTGACTGCCTTCAATTTTTTTTGGATACCTATCGCTACCTATCTTTTTACACCCCACATTCGGTATTTGGCAGAAGACGATAGATCATCGCACAATTCATTGTTTTGGAGTTCAAAGGGAAAGTACATATATAATGAGTCTATCAAAACTGGAAGACTTCAGCGACTGTACCATGTTTAGAGAATGACCGAACTATCGAACAAGTCACCACTGAATATTTTACCGACTAACAGAGCGCAGGAGCTTGGGCGATGCTAAAGTGGAACAAGAACGTCACAAAGAGATATCCACGTTAAATGCAAGACTTGAAAAAAACGACGCTTAATAGAAAGCAACAAAGGACAACTGAAAAGTCGTATAGCCAACTGATAAAAATAAGACGCAGGTATGTGGAAAGGGGAATTTTACTTAATACTAATTTTTAATATCTACCAGAATGATGGAAAATTTTTTTTAGATGTCTTCTCTAAGCCCGCACCGAAGAGCGTCGGTCACTCACCGAAAAATATAATGGAAATACATATATTTTTAATATTTAATACATAATCTCTGCGGTGAGACATTTCAAAAAAATTTACATAATTAATATTGTATTTAATTTTATTTTTAATATTTATTACAAAATCATTGTTTTTGGACATATTTTCTTGAATGTAGGTACATATACAATTAATTTAATTAACTACATACCATACAATTGAGAATAATAAAAAATATATCTAAAAATAAAGGTAGAAGAATTCTTTTTTTATATTTCTTATTTTAAATTGAATTTTTCAAACCATGAATAATAACATTTCATTAGGGATATTACATATATAATATTATAATATCTTGTATTTCTAATCCCACCTGCAATAATAATACAATCGTCACTTTTATTTGTTATGTATGTAATTGTTTATATTATGTGTGTATGTAATAATGGAGTCATTTTAGCGAAAACCTCAAACGACACGATTGAGAGGAAAAAAATTCTAATTCGTCACAGCAGATTTGGCGTAAATGTAGATGGACGCACAATTAACCAAACTTACCTCACCTTACCTGACACTTTCTTTATACAATTCTTAGTACAAACTATCAAAATTCAACTTCATGGTGTATTGTTGAATCGATTTGCTCTTAAGTTCAAATAATCTTTTTTAAAGCTAGGTATACCATGTTCACATTAACCTAACAGAAGTACATTTCTTTCCCTCTAATTAGTTAATTTCTCGTACGGCAATAGGGCTGTCTATGAGATGTTCATGTCATGTTATGAGTCTTTCCTCTGCAATCTCCGTCATTCCATGTGAGGACACCTTCGAATATATTCTGACCTCCGCCTCAGAGACGATTCGCGATGCAACTGACGTGCACGCCGAATACAATTTTACGTAGGTACATAATATTATACAAATTCGTAATAATTACAAAATGCAACCTTCAAATTAGATGTAACCTTGTGATGAGATGTAGTCTCGACGCAATTTTTGCTCGGTGCCATCATAACATAACACGCGTGGTAGCACTAATGATTGCTGTAATAGTAAAGGCTGCGTTGTATATTGCACATGGCGTCGAATTTTCCACCGCTGTTCCTTGCGGTACTACATTCCTGCATTGCGGGCACAAAGGTTCACTTTCACTATTCCGTGACAGCATGTCGTCAATAAAAGCTATGTCGTTCGGGGAATCAATTCCCGATAGCAGAATCGAGACACAAAATTTTCGGTCTCTATTTTTCATGAACTCAGAAAGGCGATTTGAAGCATTTGCGATTTATATCAAGAAAAAATTGATCAAAGTAAAGATAGGATCATTTTTATTTAAAAAAAAAACATTAAATAATAGTGAGTTGAGTAGCTTGTTGGTCTTGTGGTTAGGACTCTCGCCTCGTGATGCAAAGGTCGCAGGTTCGAATCTCACTCCAGACAAGCAAGTTAGTTCTATTTTCATAGCACAAGCGTTTAGCTTAATTTGAAAATTGTAAGAATATTGATGTGACACGAATTCCGTGTTCGCATCTCTATTAAAAAAAAAATAAAGATAAAGATGATTCATTAAAAAAATCACGTATATAATTGGTTTGTAATGACTGTGATTATTTTTATATGGAAAAACGCGTAGAAATTTTGATGTTAGATTTAAGAAACATTTGAGGTGTTTAAGTAGCAATAATTATTCCGAATTTGCGAATCATCTTTTGGCAATGGATCATTCGTTTGATGTTAATAAGGGTTTACAAATGTTACATACAAATTAATCAGAATTACAATTTGATAAATTAGAAATTTTGGAAACAAGAAAAGGTGTTACAAGTAACTTGAATATTATAAATAACCATGTCCTTTTTACAAATAGTTTTTAAATTTGTTTTCATGTTAGTATCTACTTATTTTTTTATATTTTGATTGTCTATACTTCGATTCCTGACGAAGGGACTATTGGCCCTGAAACATGTTGATATTTTCGACACGAGCGGTGAAACAATGTACATTTTCATAAATTATATTAATAATTGATGATTTAATGTTATTAACAACTTATTTGAACCACAATTTACTGATAAATCAACATGTTTCGATACCAATGATCACCAGTATATAGGTACTAAAAATTAAAATTGAGATATAAACAAAAATAAAAAAAACTAACTCATAAAAACCAAGTTTTTATTATACTCCCTTTCTCATTGAATCAGGTTTCGTACTTCACGCGTTGGGCTTACTACTCATTTGTATTGATTCTAATTTGAAAAAACTATTAAAATTTCGAATAATTCTAAATTATACTATAATTATCAAATTTTTTAAAGAAAATTTGTTACGTCATTTTTATCGTCTCACCAGTCTACCTGAAAAGTTTCAGCTCGATTGGATCACGGGAAAAGGGTTAAAAATCGATCTTAAGTTTTTCCGGCAGGGGAGGGTTGAATGATTTATTACGGACTATTGTAAAAACAAATTTTAAAGATAACTATTTGCAAAAATGAATTGTTTATTTATAATATATAATTACACTCTTTCTTATAACCAACATTTCTTATTCAATTATTTCTTATCCTATTTAATTTATACGTAAAATTTTTAAACCCTTATTAATATCAAAAAATCATTCGTTTTTAAATGATTTTTGAAAAAATCCTAATAATTATTACTTAAATTAAACATCTGACGGGGTCACCTTGACATTTTCAAAAAATCGTTTCTTGCTTACTTTATCTTATTGGTTGAAGTTCTATGAATAATTTTAGTTATCAATCATTCCAAAATTTCAAAAATTGTTTTGGTTTTAGCAATTTAAAGCAAGCGTTATAGGTGAATTTTTAAACGAATTTATCATTAATTTGGGTTTTTCTCGAAATTCCCTTTTGCAGACTGGTGGAGAAGACTCTCTAAAACAATTGGAACGATTTTTTTTTTAAATTTCACTCATCTTACTAATAAAATTATCTACGATTTTACTCACGATTATTTCATATAAAATGTGCCGTTTGCTCATAATGAATTTTTTACTTCGATTATTTCAGGAAAAAATTGAAAACAATTTTCAAACTGATCTCATTTCTACAAAAAACAAATTAAATTTTTTCGATATGCTGCATTATAAACATCGCATAACTTAACAATATAATAATAACTTTTTCATTTCAATCAAACCCTGTGACATGATTATCTCCACCAGTTCCACGCGTCACAGTAAAGGACATTTGAGACTCTGAAACTCCACAAGGAAAGCCCTGTGAAAATAAAAAGCAGGGCAAACCAAATTTTATTGAAAAAAGTTAAAATACTTTGTTTAATCCCGCAATTTTTTACTATATTTAACGTTAGAACCTTTTCGCCAAAATCTTCCCATTATCAGTTCACCAATTCAACTAAAATTATAAACATTGTCGAACAATAATCAAGGATATATCTGGAGTTAAGGAAAGTAAGAATTGGGGCGGAGTTTAAATGAATAAAAGTAATAAATGGTATTTGGCGGCCCTCGTAGCCCAGAGAGTATGGCACTTTCTTCTCACACCGAGGGTTCCGGGTTCCATTCCCAGTGAGGTCACAATTAATCTATGTTATTTACTCAAGCCTGGGTACATGTAATGTGTTTCGCTTCTATAATTGGGCCTCTTGACATGTTGAAGCGTAAGTAAAAAGTAAAATACAGTAAAAAATTTGGGTGTTTATTATCAAAAAATTCTAAATTCTCCAAAATAACTTTCTTTCTTTGGCGCAATTATGTAAAAGATCTTAATTTTTAACGTCAATATCGCATCAATATAAAGCTAAACGCTTATGCTACGAAAATAAGACTATATTGCTGATGTCCTGGAATGTGGCACGAACCACCGACCAACCAGATCACCAGACGAGCGTCATGATCAGTACACCCACGAGCTACTCTTTATTTACAAAACTTTTATTTTAAAAAACAATTTATTTACAAAAAAAAGTTACCCATAAAAACGAATTTTTTATTATACTCCCTTTCTTTGTAAAATATTACAACAATTAAAGTTGAATTAAAACATATAACATAACACTAAACTTACAGTAATTAAATATATTTCTAAAATGTCAGATGTTTTGAGCTTAAATAAGACACTTCATGCTTTGAAGATTAAATTCTAAAAACATTTGTCAGTCAATTTAGATTTTCGAAATTCGTAGTGAAGTATTATGCATACCGACGGAGAAATTCAAATTTAGAAAATATTCCGCGACGTTATCGGGCCGCCGTAATCAAACTTTTCTAATGATTCTAATTTGAAAAAACCAATAAAATTTCTAAACATCCGAAATTATACTATAATTATTAATTTTTTAACGAAAATTTGATAGACCTTCTTGATCGTCGCCACGAGTTTCCTGCCAAGTTTCAGCTCGATTAGATCACGGGAAAAGGGTTAAAAATCGATCCAAAGTTTTTTCACCCGGCAAGCCGGCAAGCAAGGGAGTAATAATCATAAAATTCCACAGTGTTCCCGGAAACTTTGAGCAGCTTTTATTGGAACAATTTTCTTTCGCAACCTGTCGGATCCCTTCGAACAACTCCGCATTAGGTCCGCATTCCAATCCGAGGGATTTCCTGAAGCGTTCGCGAATCCTCGACTACCCTCGACTACCCGGCACCGCGGCAGGCGTCGCGGCGGAAGGCTCCGGCGCGCGGCGTGGGAGGAATCTCGACTCGGCGCCTTGATACAGTTTGGCGGGAGGTTGGCCGCCGGGATCACTCATCCGCCGGTTTCGTAATCGGCAGCGCGCGCTCCGCTCAGTAGTCCATCAGGCGCGGCGAGCGCTGCGCGTGGATATCCCATACAGACTCACGCGGCTTCCGGCGCGCGAAATTTGACAGATCGAGCGAGTGCGAATCCACGCGTTTTACAGACAAACATGTGCGTTACTTGAACGGTTCTTTGCTTGCATGGCCCGCTATTATCTAGTTCGACACTGTCTTCTAAATTGTTAAGTAAATTACTCGTTTATTTTTGAGTAAATTCGCAGAGACGAAATCGAAATAGATGGTCTATGTTATTATTTGATGTTGCCAGTAGTACCGATTTTTATGCACAAACGACAAAATCGAACGAATGTTGTTGGACATTGACTCCCAGAAAGTATGTAACTTTTAAAAATTTTAACAAAATTCCTAATTTTACCCGTTTTCTACCGGAGAACATTAAACTTTTTTTAATGTATTATTTCTTATAACTCCTAACCAAGTATAGTTTATTTCATTTTAACATTATTTAATTGTTACGAGAAATTTTATCTTCCTCGCCGTTAATCACTATTTTTTTATTAACAATTATATTAATACTGGCCTATTTATCATCAGTATAATAATATTTTATTATCTATTATGTAATGAACGAAGATTATTCGTTCGTTTAATATTTCTAAAAAAAGAAAATGAGGGGAGTGAAACAAAGTTCAAATTAAAAATTAAATTAACTTTCACTCTTTACCTATCCACATGAAATTAATGCTTTATTTTTTTATTTTACGAGGCAACCTTCAAAATATAAAGGTTTTAAAATTATCCTTTATATTAAATTTAATAAATCACAAAAAAATCCTACAATAAAAAAACACCCAAAATGCATACTAGTAGAACATTGCTAATTACAATATCGACATATGTATATTTCTATTTCCTATATATTAAATTTATTACAATAATAAAAAAATATATTTTTACAATAATAAAAGATTATGTATAATATATGCATACTTAAAAAAGAATTTTTTGCATGTCAAGTCAACGATAATTTATTTGTTGATAGACATATTGCAAATAGCATTGTAACCGTGGTAACCGTTTGTTGCTTATTTTATGTTTCATACCGAAATAGGCTTCTAGTCATTCGGAACAATTTTACAAACATTTTATTTATGAACAATAGGTATCTCTATGTAAAGTTGTAGAATGTATTGTAAAGGAAAGAAAACTTTTGCTAGCAATTTATGGCGACATTTCAATTTTGTGTGAAATATTGACTTATCTGAAATACATGTAATATATAAATACTCATATCAACAATTAAGAATCTTGGAATACCAAAATTGTTTTTGATTTTTGTAATTTTATAAAAAAGACAGTGGGAATGTCGACTGATTATTTAATGGTTATTTTAATTGAACCCCGTTACAAACTCGGGTCATATCAAAATCATAAATGCAACAAAATCAAAATCGATATTTGTATATAGCAAAGTCGATCGTCAGATACGTGTCCTCGTTTATCAGGTGTTTTGGATAAATAACGCGACATTTAATTTTTCGAATGTTAATAATTAAAATTATAAATAGTAACGTGTAAATGGGAATGTACACTTATTATTAGCATACCATAGATTAGCATAACTTCACCAAAAATGAATAATATTTCAACGGTCCTACGACTGTCGAATCTGCGAAAATTCTTTTTTAATTTTATTTAATTCATCCAATTTACTCTCTATTTTCGGATAATATTTAAAAAAATAGTTTTATACAAAGAATAAATTAAACTTTCACTTAACATTATCTGAAATTATAGAGTAAATCGGATGGTTTAGGATAGGTAATAAAATTAATATCAAATTTTTGCAGATATGACATATATATGTACCCTACTAACATATTATTTCATTTTGATCGTATATTTTCATAATTAAAACGTATAATTATAAATATCAATGAAAGGAAATATATTCTCAAAAAATAAACAGAATTATACTCCCCTGTTTATAACTCCGTATGAGGGGTATAAAAGCAAAGGCAGCAATATCAAAAAAAAAATAATGCAGGATTACTAATTTAAAATGTACTGAATTCAAGATTTTACAAGAAATATAGCCGATAAATTTAAAGGAAACGTGATTTTGGAAGGGACAGATACGTAAAATCTAGAATTCAATTCATATTCTCGGTGACTGCATTCACCGCTATCTTTGCTTTTATACCCCTCATATGATCTGTATCTTAAAACCTCACAATAAGATGCAAAAAAGTTACAGCACACCTCATCCTTATCGCGCGAAAAATACTCCATCTAACGTGTAAGAAACAATAACAATGTATCATTTATAACACGGTCGACATTGAATGATATCTATAATTACATCACACCCGGTCCTGTTTAGCATTGCGCTCGGCATATCCGTAGCCCGAATCCCGCAGCGGGTAGCCCACATAACGCCGCCCACGACAGGACCGTCTGCATCACACTGAACCAGTTGGCGTCAGACTGCTCTTCGACGACAACGTTCAAGTTCCCCGCGATCGATGGACCAATAATAACCAGTCATCTTCAATTAAAACATTTATGATTCTCATCGGTCTCGTCACGTCGTTCGGAGGTATGATAAAGGAAGCCATCGCGCATTCTATAATTGTTAAATTAACCAGCCAGCGCGGTGCGATTAACGACCCGTGCAAAATAGATTAATCGTACCATCTCGCCGGGTCTACAAAATGATTGAAAAACTTGCCGATATTTTCAATTATAGTCTAGCTAGGTACCGATATCAATCACACTTCAAAATCTGTTAGGTTTAGAGATTTCAATGCGTATGTTAACTAATTTCACTGACGTCTAATTTCGAAATTAAAAAGGATATGGAAATGATTATTTTTTCTAAAACGAAGATAAATAAACGAGCAAATATCTTAGGTGTTGTAATGAGGCAGCATCGGTACCATAAAAAATATTTTGTCATACGTTTCATAGTTTTAACATTATGAATTAATAAATAGATCCAACCACTCCTACGCAAGTATTGTAACAAACAATTAGGTCATTTTCAGTTTTTCTTGTATTTCGCATGTACTTCATAGATTTTTTGTTGCAATAATTGTTTTATATATTGTATTTCATTATATAAACATATCATATTTAATTTTAAATAAAATATGTTATGTGTATGAACATAATACATTTTAAAAATACTGTGACTTCAGAATGTATCAAATAAGCACTTATCTAGATCAACGAAAATATCTTAGGTATTAGTTTAGTTACAAACTTTACGTAGCAGGAGAGTATTAAGTGTATATATTAATTTGCGAGGGCCAAGACGAAATACCAAAAATATATAAATTGAGACCAAAAAATTATATTTCACTGTAATATAAAAATATCTGTGAGAAAATATAAAAAAATAATTTGCTTGTTGATTTTTATTTATTATTTTTTCTGCTCATATAACGGACATCAAGATTTTTTATAAACTATATATTTAATATTAATTTATATATATTATACAATTTCTGATTTAAAAGTAAATTGAAAACTTCGGACGCGAACTTTAATACCACCTGTTAATAAAGTAGCCACCGTTTTTTTGCTTATTTTACTAAAAAAAAATATTGAATACATCAGTTAAACGATTTTCTTTCGCATTTTCAATTTAAGGAGTGACACTACTATAACAATGAAAATTAAATGACGGAAATGAAAATTATTAATTTTATAATTTTTTATATAATAGTAACCAATCATTCAAATTTTAGAAGAATGCGTTTCTTAACTAAGTGTATTTAATATCAGTAATTTTAATTTTATGTCATTTTGTAGGTGTGGACAGTTAAACAAAACGACAACAGAGTCTGTTCTTTTCAACTGAGCGAATTACTGTAGTTAAGAGGAACTACAAAACCAACATGGGTCAGCTGAGCTTGGTGTGCAGTATACTGGTAAGCATATAGATTAATAATATTCACGATGTTTTTGACAATAATCAATATATAACTTTTGTCCTTGCATAAAATCCTTTAGCATTTTTAGTTATCACAAAAATCTCTCTAAAAATCTAAATATAAGTTCAGCTATTATTGCTATATATACGAGATCGTGCTCTGCAACTCAATTTGACCCATTCCATTCCATTGTTCACCACCTATAGGAAAAATGGTAACATTTTGAATCTTGTTCCACTCTCATTTACAGATTTCATGAACAAAATTTAAGGCATCGATTAAATACATCGATAAATACAAAAAATACATCGACGACTCATTGTGCGATTGAATCCCACTAGGACCTGCGTGGCGCAATCTATACAAAAAAATAATATAACAATCTGTAGACAAAAATGATTTCAATTGAATCGATTTTGCAATTAGAGTCTCCAACTTTAAATAGTAATGTTGATGATCCCAAACTGCTTACCCCTTTTGAATCAAAAAATGTATATATTTTAGAAATAAGATAATCTAAATAATTACACATTGTATAACAAAAATGTAGTGTAAACCAAACCATAATGTTGCATAAAATTCAGCTAAATCGCTCAACATAATTATGATGACCAGAAAAGAACAATTAGTATTATAACTTGCAACAGAAATGTTTCGTAAAAAAAAATTCCAAGATGAATGATTCTTCATTTAAGGTCAGGCAGTTTTGAAATATACTGTAAAAATAATATTCAAATTAATCAGAAAAATATCTCAATATGGTAAACCAAATTTCCATTCGAAGTCTTCTTATTAACTTTCTCACAGAATCATGAATATAAATAGGTATGTTCAAACTTTATACTATCACACGCGTAACATTCCAATTTTTCTTTCTTCCTTTTTTATGCTCCAAGTTTCCTTAATCATGTTTGTCACGTAATATCGAGAGGCAATAAGAAAGTAACGTATAAATCTTTTTTTTATAAATATCAAAATAAACATTCCGCTTTATGGACACGTCGCGAAATCTATTCCTGAACGCAATACGTCAATTCGCTTTCATTTTTACCGTGACGGTGTTACAGGTGTAACACATCACCTCGGGTATTTCACTTTTGATTTTCATTATGGTTTACAATAACCCTGCAAGCGCGAGGAGGCTAGATGCGCACGTTTCCCGAGCACGTGCACGTGCGAAAAAGGTTAACGACTTTCACCAATTTTATAATTACAGTTAGATTGATCAATCAATCATCACCGTGATGGATTTCACTATGCCCTTAAATACTTTGATTGTGCTGTTGATCAAATTAGAGATAATAAAATTTATATCTTAGGGAGACTGATTATAAAACCACGTATTTATTCAATATGCCTTAGTTCTTGCTTGAGCTGCTGCAACAGCTTCGACAAAAGTTTTCTCCTCTCCAACCGTTATTCCGGTATACTGGTGTTTTCTAATCCCTGTTTACAGAAGATCAGAGATCTTCCACTCATCTCAATACTAAGGCAGTGACAAGATTTATGCGGTGCACTTAGCGTTGATTGACCATAATTCTCGATCTCACGACGTGTCCGCTGACAATTCGTAAAAACTGTTCCTGAAGTACGCTGAATGTGTTTAAGAAGCACAAATATTGCTGATAACATCACTGCACGTTATTAAATTCTCTGATTAATGAAATATAAGTTGAAACTAAGAAATTAGTGTATATTATAGATATTTCACAGAGACGAAACTGTATTAATTATGGGAAAGTAGGTATAGAAGTCATTTGGGTGTAACAGGACTTATGACCTGTCTTTTTATGGTTGGCTTAAGTGATCACTTTACACAATTGTAACATTCGCCATTTCCACCAATGCTAGAATATACCATTGCTTATTCATTTTTTGGAAGCTTGTATATATG
>JADDOH010015481.1:0-68472 GCA_016648135.1 Agrypnia vestita
ATAATAGGAGATGTACTGCGCGTATGCATAAGGTTCATAACACATGTGGGGTACTAGAGTTCATTTTGTCACGGGTTGCAATCATAGTAGGAATATGCGGTTGTAGTTCAGGACAGATAAAATTTTGGACATGTTACATTTCGAAAGTTGGATTCCTTTCCGGTTTAGAACTAGTTCCAAATAATGTTTGACACGGTATAGAGAGATCGGTTCCGGCTCCTTCGTCGCCTCTAGTTTTACAGGCGGTTATGATTTGAATCACTTCATTCTCCTTCGTTTTACCTATCTTTGGCATGTTTGATCATTTTTAGTTTCAACTTCAACTTCGGCTCGACTTCAGCTGAACTTCAATTTAAAATTTACGAATTACGATTTACGATTTACGACTTACGATTTACGATTTACGATTTACGATTTACGATTTACGATTTACGATTTACGATTTACGATCTACAATTTACAGTCTTGGATATTTCATGATGTATATTACGGACTTATATTCGATGCATGCATGATGTGAAGTTGTAACCGCATGTATGCATGTACACATGTACATGCGTGTGTGTTTGTATGTATGTACTTGTCACCCTTCTTCGTTTTCTTTTGCCTCGCGAAAAATCTTTGTTTCTTTAGGGAGTAGTAACATTAGCCCATGCTTTCGAAACGGTATCGTCAAGCGTCTTTTACAATTCCTAGATTAGTGACTACATGAGAATTATAAGCAGGACGTTTAGAGAGGGCTGTAAAAGGTTTAGACCTGGAGTAAGGTTACGATATATATGTCTATTGAGGTTGATGATATCGCGATGTACTTCTTATAAGAACCGTTTCTTCAACGCTTACGTATCGGGTCAAGTACATTGAATTATTTTGCAATAGTCGGAATTCGGATAATCCTGTCAACGTGGTGAAAGGCGAAGCGTTATAATCTGCAGGACGGTTATGTGAGCTAGCTTTGGACTTACATATTTTCTGGCGGATAGCGGATGTTCGGTTGGTTGAACATGGGAATAGAGTCTTATAGACAGGGGGAAGGATGTTAGGTTCGTACAAGTGTAGTGTGCCAGCAGTTTTAGTATTTTATCAACAGAGAGGGGAGATGCGGGTGCGTGTTCACTATGGGAACAATAGTGTAATGTAGATTCAAATTGTCGATTACTTTTTCAACAAGTAGGTACGTGGCGCGCTTCTTTAATGGATGTGCATCGTCTTTAGATATCTCCTTTGAGAGTTAGTCGTGTAGTTAGTTGAGAACAATCATAATAGGAGTATACCTTTTGTTGATACGCGATCTGCAGTTATTATAGGGGGATACGATTTTACAAACTAATCTTTGGAAGATTTTGGATGCGTGCCACATATAGCTTTGGGGAAGGGGGTAATAGCGAAGCATCATCATCATTTTAAGTACCCGTGTACAGGGCGATATTGAGATCAATGTGTGGTTATAAATACTAGGAATCCGGTTGTTTGGCTCACACGAATAAGATGAACATCAAAATCATAGTTTAACACAATTCTGGAATTTTAAAAACTTATCGCGGTTCGCGTTCGAATTTGTTTGTATAGTGTCCTTGTCGTCGTGAATATTCGGGTATTGGTGCTAGTCAGAAGGTGTTAGGGGAAGTATGCGCCGGGGGGAGTGCTACAATGTAACGAGCTGGTGAGCACTAGGGATGTACCATCTATAAAGGGAAACGAGGAGTGACGGAGCGGGGGAAGTGGTGTCTCTTTTGATCTGTTGAAAGCGGAATGGGGTCGAGTGATTGACAGGCACAACGATGGGACGTTCGATTGATAATGGGAATTCGGATCTTCCCAATCAGTTGAATAAAATAGATGCGGTCACCTTTTCTTTCGATTTCTGATATTTATGTTAACCGAGCACTTTAGAAAAAAAAAAAAAACAGTTGTAGTTGGGAACAAGGCGTCTTCATCACTGCGTGAACACGTGCGTTTGGGATCGTCGGGATTGCTAAACTACTTCTTTATTATGGGGAGTAGATTATTGTAGTAAGGCGTGCTATTTTAATAACTTGCGGCGAACGCGTTTTGAGAGAGAAAGTGTGGATAGAACGGACCGATTTTAGATGGGGGAAGGGTGTACAATGGTATAACGTGTTGATGAACACTTACATGGGGACGAAATTCTAACATGAAATCAAATTCTTTCAGAACGGGGGAAGCATAGCTATAAGCAGGATTGCTTATACAATGTTGAAGATTTCAAGATCTAGTTGAATAACGGGCGCGATCGTATGAGACGTTCTAGCTACTTTCGATTAATTGTGGGTATTTGAGCCTTACTTGCTGTTTAAATGATGTAGATACGGATCTTTGGTTTCTTATTAACTTTCTAACATGCCTGCGCGTAGGACTTAGTCAATTTAGCTAATACGTCTTACCATAGCTACTTGCAACACCTGGTTCGCGGATGAATTTTCTAAGGGTATACCAAATGATGCCAAACGAAGGAACGAAGGGGTCTAATAGCTACCTATGTTTGTGGCGACGCGTTCCTGCTCGTGCGATCGTACCGCGCCGCCCCAGGGGGAAGCTGTAACGATATTGGCCTATTCAAATAGACATTGCTGAAAAATTATACGAAAATATCTATCTGCTAAAGTTTATAATAAAGAGAAGCTTCACAAACCGTTAAATACTCTATAATTAAATATTTTGCCGGATAGGTAGGTGCGGACGAGCTTTATTATCTCTGCACGCGGGCGTGTAAAGCAGGCTTTATGTTATTTTGTTTAACGAGATTGTCCAATCACAGACGCGGGCCGTGAGCACCGAATCTAGCCTATCAAGAACGTGGATTCGCGGAACGAATTCGACGAATCAGCGGCTTTCTGAGTTAGACTTTGCTTTTTACACGTTGGTTGGAGTCAAAAATGGCGAGAAATATAGACTATATAAGCCATACAAATTCGAGGATCGCCCTTCTTTCTTCAGCATCAACGTTGGCCGGAGGCTCTTGTGGAGAGAGGACGGAAATACCATCAGAGAGTCGCAGAGGCAGCAACACTCGAAGATACAGCTAAGCATTTTCAATATTATTTATTTCTATTGCCTTTTTCGTGTATTCAATTTAGAACTTTCTGGATCGTAACAATTATTGATACATGCTGTTGCGCCTAGTTGTTGTGAATATATATATGTTTGTCTTCCCCTACTATGTACTATGAACAGATTGAGCAGATTGGACAACGTGAGACGCGCTATCGGTAGGTTTATTACTTGTGTTTTGAATTTAACGTATGCTATTATATCTTGTAAATCTGTCATAAATGGGTGCCGCATGTGGTTGTGCTGACACTGTTCTGAGCTGCTATTATGAGATGTTGATAATCAATGCGGGCGGAATCTTTAGCGTATGCCGTTAACTTGGCAACGATTGTATTGTTTTATATTACAGTATTTTAACCCCGATGGTATTATAGTTATGGCGGTTCAATGTAAGGGAGTTTTGCTACTAGCGTTTATTCCTAGGCTACGCCGCATATAATTGGCTTTTAGGCCAACTCCGGACGTGGACGATATCGGCTATCTCTCATATAGGCGAAACTGTAGAATTCTAGAGCGGTTTCTAGAAGGACGAGTACGGATTAGTTACGTGCGTTTGTTATTTCCATAGTTAGGTAAGAATTCGATCTATATTAGTCTAGTCGCGTTAATAAGAATACGAATCTCGCCACATATCAAAAGAATTTTGGATAGCTAAGGACACAACGGAGGAGGAATTTTCCTAGCCACTAGATAGATCACGACTGGCCAATTTTGAAAATATAAATTCTTAACAAAAAAAATAAATAATATTAGCTTTCATGTAAATATACTTCCGAAGTTCTAAGTTCGACTTAAGTTTTATCTAGTAGCTTAAAAGTCACAAAAGTTGTAATAAAGCTCGATGCGGTAGCTTAAAGTCTCAAGCTTTGGGCTTTTCGTAAAACTTACATTATTAAACTTTATAGTTAGGTATTTAGCTTAGGTGTACAGGTAGATACGTTACAAGTGGACATCGCGCCTCGGTTCCGGTGCCCGGCTATGCGGACGCGTGACGTCACAAGGTATTTGGAGGTCAATCATCCCGCGCTAAAATACACTAACTTTTATATTTTTTGTCTCTGTTATTTATTGACAGATTTCAACAAAATTTTCGCCGATTTAAGTATTAATTTTGGTCTGAATTTTAGTTAAATGTTACAACATATTATATTACATGAACATAAAATCCATCAATCTCTGGTGAAATAAAATTCCATCATTACTGTTGAGGAACTATTAGAAAAGCTAAGATTTGGTCATTCAACCAATCATCGACACCTGCGTGCCATGGGAAAAGTCAGCAAATTGGGTTCCTCACAAACTTTCTGAGTCTAATCGCATGCAAGGAGTGAATGTGTGCTTTTCGTAGCTATCACGTCTCAGGAGTGAACCTTTCATGGACCGAATAGTGACAAGTGACGAGAAATGGGTTCTCTATAAATGTCAAGCGCCGAAGAAAGTGGGTAGGAAAGGACCGCAGGCAAAATAAGGGCTTTACTAACGTACAGTGTTAATATCTACTTGGTGGGCTTGTCAGCTATATGAAAGGCTAAGTTGACTCAGAATTCTTAAATCCAAACCAAATGATAATAAAGGAGATCAACTGAAAGCGATTACCGGAAACGCAGTTGCTCGTCCACAATTGCTCGCCGGGAAAGTTGCTCGCTATTATTATTATTTTTTTAAATTTATTTATTTAATTTATGGTACAAATATAGTTCTTATATATAACATATCAGATTAAACATTTTTTATAAACACTTAGTAGTCATGTAGACCTCATCAGTGAAGAGAAGCTCTTGAGTCTGATGAGGGAGCCACAGTTCTTATTCCTTGTTATAATATATAGGTACATAGTGTATACAAGTTATTTATTAATACAGTAAAAAGGTAAATTGATAATGAAAGTATAGAAGTTATTTAAAAAAAAAAAAAGTTTAAATGAATTATGAATTTAAGTTTGATTTTAAGAAAATTTTATTTTTTTGATTTGCTCTGAGAGGTTACTGATGCATCGCATCTCGGTAGGTAACCTAACATAAGCTAACTTTTATAAATACTTTTAGATGAAGACACTTGTTTGTAAATAAGAATTGAAATATGTATATGTTTTTCAATAAACATATACATATTTATCTTAATCTATATTATCTATAATCATGTAATAATTCACCCCATAAATACAAAGTTTTCTTTGTAAATTATTTATACGCAAGAAAAATATGTATGCAGAATTTTTCATTTGATGTCATTCAAACTTCTTCTCTGTATAGGATGAATGCTTCTAGGAATGACTAATTTTCACCTATACTGCTATATTATTATGACGTCATCCATTGATTATTTATTATTCAGGTACCTAGCCTTTCGAGCGCCGTTCTTAGAAAAAATGAATATCGTTTGAAAAAATTCCAGATTCAGTGTAAAATAAATCTTTTTTTGCTTAAAACTTTGCCAAAAAAAGTATAGGAAAAAAGTAAAAACGCCCAAAGAAAAAAATAAAAACGCATAAAAATAGGGCCATCCCTCGGAGCAGCGTCTGAAACTGTGAAAACCGAATGAATGAGAATTGAATTCTGAAGTGCATTATTTTGGAATATTTATTCGATAGCGGCGGCACTCGTACTCTATCGTTTGCAATATTTACATGTAAAATGAGCCAATTGGAGGTTGACAAAAATAAAATAAAAATCAGGTCCCATGGAGGGTTTCGGAAAAAGTTTTCATTTCTAGGATCGGACGAAAACTTATTAACGTTGGCAAAGTTATTAACGTTGCAGAGTGTTTTTTCGGATTAAAATGAAAAAAAGCTGAAATTCGTCTCAATTTGAAGAGGAGGGACGTCCCGCGACGAATGTATTTCTCAAGGACGTCGGCGGGCTGCACCCGTCTGGGAAACTTGAAATTTTTGAATCGAACTCTCGTTCGACGAGTTTTTTCGCGAAAAACGAAAACAATTACAATAACCGTGCATACCAATAAAATGCGTTGTCATCGAGGACGAATCAACGTGCAAAATTTCAGTTAATTTTCATTTTCAAGACATTTCCACGTTGACGTACTAGTATAAATAATTTAAAACTGGCGAAACTAATATAAATAATTTAAAAAATAACTATTCCTGTCACGCAATTGGTGAGCAGTTATGTGGCGAGTAACTGCGGGCGAGCAATTTTCCGCACACCGCTGTGAGCAGTTCGAGAGGCATAAAATAACGCTGAAAGAAAAACCATACTTACTTGGTTTCAAGACGAAAGGTGTTCATATTCCTCAGGAATGAACACCGCGAGTCTGTCTAATGTCAGACATTTATAATCAAAGGCTATTTATTAATAGGAAACGATTATTTAGATAATATATAATATTTTGATAATACATATATAATATAACGATTATTTTATTATAAACGACCTATTTATTAGAGCAAACAGGTTTAAGCTGTCCTACATTGTCAACGCGTTCAAATAATTTATTTTATCCAAACTTTGGCAAGACCAACAACTTAAAAAACTGTTTTGTAACTCGTTCCACCTCAAAATATAATCTATTTAATTCTACAAATAATCTAGACATTTTTACTGACAATTTGCTTCTATTTAAAATGAAATTCCGAAATCTCATTTATGATTATTGAAATAAAGTTAATAATTCTTTGATTGAATCCCATTCCCTTCGTTTTTCCACCCTTCCCTTTATATTCATTATCATAATTAAACTTTCATCACATATTCTTTTTCATTTTTTTTCTTCGTTTTTTTTTTAACCAGCTTCGAGGAAACTTTACTGGCCATACTAATTGAACATTTTTCGATATTATATAAATTTTTTATTACATTGTACTGTATATTTCCCAACATAAAATAAAATTTAAAAAATCGATGTCTCATCCGCCATATTTCCACACCTTGATTTTCATTCACTCCAGTTTTCAAAATCATTTAAAATGAAAAAACGATTTCTGTAGACGAGGTCAAACGAGTGCTGGAGAAGTCTCGGACGAGTTAAATTTGGAAAAGAGGCCTTATAAGTTCAGATAGATGGAAAAACGTTGTAGAAAATGAAGAGGAACATATTTGAGATTAAAAAGAACTTTATGTATCTTATTAAAAAAAAAAGTATCAAAAGCGCATTATCTATCTTTATTTGTATAGTAGGTGGGTACGTAAAATGATTTTATAAAAATATCATAAGTCACACTTATGTTATTACATTTTAAATATTTTTATTCTACTCACCATAATATGAGCTAACAGTTCGAGTTTATGGGAGGAGCATTTATATCTGTTTAATTTGTATTGATATATTATAATACATTATTGGTATATAAAATAATGAGATTGTAAAATAATTTATTGGGAGGTATACAATAAAAACAGCATCTTTGTACATATATGAAATTATTACAATTTGTGATGTAAGTTAAATATAAGTTTTTATTATACAGAAATACCCGTACACCCGTGAAAAATCACGGAACGTTATAATCGCAGGATTTTAAAATTGAAAATTTATAAATAGAAAATCATTTGTTTTTTTTTAATTGCTTTATTTGCTAAAACTTAAAACTAAATATGTAATAATAAAAATGTCAAAGCTGTGTAATTTGTTTGTAGCTTGTTGGTATAGTGATCATGACGCTCGCCTAGTGATCTGGTGGTTGGTGGTTAGTCCTATTTTCACAGCACAAGACTTTAGCTTATTTTGTAAATAGTAAAAATATTAACGCGACACGTTTCGTGTTCGCACCTATATTTAAAAAAAAATGGTGGGGCGAGCCTTGTGTGTTGGCTAAGACGCGCGCTTATTACCTGTCGCACTCTAATTGTCTAAAGTTATAATTCTAGTAAGTTATGGACCGATAGAAAACGAAATTATTATATTTAGATATGTATTCGATTTTTATTTTGCAATTTTTAAGTTTTTTATTTTGATCTATATTTAGACAAGTAAAAGTCTAGTCTCGGTTATGATTGCAATCAAAAGCATCTTCTGAGATAATGAGTTTATATGGCTGTAAGAAAACCAATAAATGAAAAAAAAAAAATAATAATAAAATAAAAAATCCATATTTTCGTTAAAAAAAAGACAAAAGATGAATTAGAATTGAACTTCTTACAGAAGGGTGTTCCCATTATACTCCATATGTCATTCTCTATATACATTTATTATCTTCCTGTCTCATTCCTGTACGCGTAAGACATGATTAGCTTTATTTATTGTTGCGCCTTAAAACGCGATGATTTAGTAATGATACCAGAACTTTATCCGCAGTCCCGGAACGTAATCTCTTCCTGGCGCACTTTATATGGATCGGTCGCTGGTGCGCAGTGAGCCGTGAAGTCAGGGGATGGGGTGGGGCACAATTGTTGATTCGGGAACGCAGATAAAATAGAGAAAATATTGGAAAACACATGCGACTCCGAACGTTAGCGAAGTAAATCGATGACTATAAGTGGAAATAACAACAATGAAATATGGTAATTCCTTAATTTCTTAAATTCCTTAAATCACCGACACACAGACAAGGCTTAAATGAGTTGCTCGATACATACGACAAAAGACTCGAAAATTTCCACATGAGATTCATCAGAAAAAAGACGAAAAATCACAGACCTTATGACACTCTACAAAATAGTAAACAACAAACTAGACTCGCCCTCAATACTCTCGCAAAGATATTAATATAGCTGCCCGGTCGCTGAGATCCCAAACACTATTCCACACAAAGGTCTACAACACCAATATAGGTTATTTCTCTCCTCTACTTAGAATGCTAAACCAGTACAACGAGGTCACGTCATGTAACCCCAACATTGACATATTTCACATGACACAACCTCAGTTTAAGAGAGAAATTATATCGCTCCTGACCGAAAATAGTTTGAGCGTGTAAGACGGACTCTTCGGAAATCAACCTAACCAAAAATTTTATAGCTACAAAGCACGGGTACACATTTTCTGACTCAGTTGACCTGGGAGCCTACATGCCTATTATGTCGTGCGGAGAATGTGAACTTCGTTCATCTTGTAATCACTTACTGTAGTATACTTATATTGTATAATGTATTAATGTTTTATTTTAATGTATCATCGTAAATTGTAACTGTACTAATCACCTTGTCCTAAATGACTATTCATTAGGGTCATTCTGACCTGTCGATAGTCTTTAAATTAAAAAAAAAATATTAAAAAAATAAAATAAAAAATATTTCTTCTCAACTACACTACACCATGACCCGTTACTCTACTCAAATATTTTCATAATTTATGTATTTAGGTTAGTTATAAATTACACCTGACGATGAGAGGGACTGCTCCTCTCAAAACTATAATCGTGTCAAATTTAACTCAACGTGTGTGCATTTACGTGGTTCAATTTAGTTAAAATTGAAATATCATTAAAAAAAGTAACCCATAAAAACCAAGTTTTTACAATACTCTCTTTCTCATTTTCGTGTCTCGTGTCTACCATATGCGTCGGAATCTCCATACAACTTACTGAATTGTATGAAAAAACTATAAAAATTTGAAAAATCCAAAATTATACTATAATTATTTATTAATTTTAACGAAAATTTGATAGATCTTCTTGATCGTCGCCACGAGTCTACTTGCAAAGTTTCAGCTCGATTCGACCACGGGAAAAGAGTTAAAAATCGATCCAAATTTTTTTGTCAGACAAGCAATCAATCAATCAGACGCCACGAGTTAATATAAAGGAAGTAAAAAGTAATTAATTTTTTAAATATATTTGTACACATTATTTTATAATGCTTTCCAATTCCACGTGTATACTACTGTGTTCAATCAATATCGAAATTTTGGTGGGCAATAACACATTTGTTCATACATACCTACTATTTTGTATAATTTTATCGATATGTATTAAATCGACGCGTTGTTTAATATTCATTGTACTCAGGTTCATATTCATATTCATATTTATTGTATCCAATCTTTTGTCGATACCTTAGTAGGGGAAATTCGGTTTGAATCACCATTACTGGTTTAAGTGTCCCATAAATAGTGGAATACCGTGCCGTACACGTAACAAGTCCGTTTTTCTTACGACAGGTAAGGTTTTCTCAGCTAAGCCGATATTAGACGCCCGGGTCCATATATCAATCGGCTTAAACTGGGATCAGCCCAATACGATAGGGATTACGGTGCCCAGGGAGTCTAATCAAACGGTCCATTGTGTCAAGATCACTGTATCCATCGTTCCAATCATTCCCCTTCTCTTCACTATACTCCGGACGCCTTTCGAAGATACAGTGTACATTAAATAATTCTTATTAGTTCAGAAAATGCTTGTTATTTTTATAATAATGTTGAAAAGCATAAGCATAAGAAATAATGTATTCTACTTTATTATTTATTTACAATTTCTTCCCAACGTTCTACAAGTTTTTTGATGTCTAATAAAAAACCGTAACTGGAGGAATTCTTCATTTGAACGAAAGGAAGTGTCTAAAGTCCTCACTTTTGTCTACTTGATACTTCATTTTGAAGGTCTATAATTGAATTAAATACCAAACGCAACGTAAAAGAAAATACCTACAATGTCCTGTAGAGCAGATAAATTTTCCTCGTATATTTATTTATTAACTTTTGGGGCAAATTTTATGAAATTATATAGTAAATAAATTATATAATAAAACATTTGTAAAACGGACACTACTTATGTTAGCACCAGGGGTGTGCAGTGAGAACAAGAAGATTTTTATTTAAACATACGTACATTTGTAAAAAAATCGAAATTAAATATTTATCTGGCAGAATATTATAAAATATTAAAATCTAAATAATATGTTAATTATTGTGATTGGAATATTACGAGATGTATCTCTTATTTCGGTTTATTTTCAAAATATATACTTAGGAAAAGTCATGCTTCTTGTTCTCACTGCACGCTACTGGTTAACACATATATAATAAAATTATTAGTTTAGCTAACTTATGATGATGATGACTTATAATGAAATGGTTAGTTCTATTCACTCGTTAGAAATCGTTTTATATATTATATATGTGGAGTATAAAAGCAAGGGCAGCAATGTCCAAAAAAAATGAGTGCAGTCATCGAGGATTACTAATGTATAATCTACTAAATTTAAAGTTTTATAGGAAACATCATAGCCTATAAATTTATAGGAATAGATTTTAGAAGAAATAGATTCATACAATCTAGAAATCAGTACATTTTAAGTTAATAATCCTAGGTGACTACATTCTAAACATTTAAAAAAAATTTGGGGTATGTTGTCCTTGTTTTAATACCCCACATAATAAATCATAAATCGTATCGTGTATCTAATATTTTTAATTTTTTTACCCGCAATGAGGTGTTGTTATTTTATTTGTCATACTTTATTGTTTTTACTTCCAAAGTTTGGTCTGGAAAAAATCTTAAATAAATTGTTAGAGTTTGATCATTGAATCGCTGAAATTCGTCTTTGGCAACACTCAGAAGACATTAAATATGTTAAATAATACGACATAAATAGTTCTGCCAACACAAAATAATTAAAAGAATAGACGACACGGAAAACAAAACACTAAAAGATAAAATCGTGATATATTGTAGTCTTGTGGGAATGTTGCCAGGTAGGAAAACAAATATCTGGCGGCCCCATCTTTCAACATTCCCGGTCCAATTTTCAAAAAATGTTATATTGACAAAATGTAAAGGGTATTTTTATTATATTCATATTTAATACGACTGTTGGCATTCTACTGAATATAAAATACAAAAAAGTATTCCGTTTCCGTTGAAATGAAAATATTAATGTACATGCCATAAATACCAAAGCACTAGAAAATAATAATACGAATCATCTACATAGTTTATTAAGAATAACCGGCTGTCTTATCTTGCCAGCATTCGCTCATCTGTCAAAAGACAGACTCAAAAGGTAAGTGTGTTTAGAAGTGTTGGATCTCTCTGTACTAAATACTACAATGTAGTACTACACTATACTGAAGTGCACACTTCACACGTTTGTAAGGCAACTGCACATATTACAAACTAAAAAACATACACACTACCAACTACACACACCTATAATTTCAAAGCACACATTTAAAATAGCACACTTCAAAATGCACACTACAAACTACACATTTTAAATTTTAAATTAGAGACTTTTTAAATATGTGAAATTTTTGGTTGATATTTTTTTGAAGTTGATGTAGATAAATATAAATAATTAATAATTGAAGGAAATTTTACTGTGTTTATACATTTTTTTTATACCATTTTTATAATGGTCGAAATATTATATTGGTGGCTGAACGAAGAAAAGTTGGGAACAACCCCTCCCCCCCACGGATAAGAATTTTTTTTGACCGAATGTTGAAATTTCTGGAAACTGAAACAATCCCTCCCCCATGGATTTGAAATTTTTGTAGTAGTACACTTTTCAAGAAGTACTTCTTGTAGTAGATACAATTTTGTAGTACTAAAATTAATTCACTTCATGTAGCTTATTGAAGTAGATGAAGTGTGTAATGTTTCGGTACCTACTCTACAAATGTAGCTTATAGTCTTCATTGTTTAGTACAAAGTTTAAGTAAATATTTTAAATAGTTTCAAATTTCTTGCCTTTTTAACCATTCTGCCGGTTGTTTCATGAATTGAATTATCGAATTTGTTATCCTTGGTACTGCATAGTCTAGAAATAGCTGAAATAAACGCCATTTTGCGATGTTGTAAAACATTTCTTATTCATCAGGGGCCATAGTACACATGGTATATTGTTTCTGGTAACAAAAACGGAAAAGACTTGACATTCGAGTACATACGTAAAGACGCTAGTGATTTATTGTTCAATATGGAAACAGTAAATTCCCGTATCCTTGACCCATATAATGTATTAAGAGTTTTAATTTAGCAGTAGGTGTATGGTGTGCTTTGCCCTCTCCACCAATATGTTATATTATACCTACACATTTCATGGTGTATTGTAAATCTCATGGATAATGTAAACAAGTGTACCCTATTATAGGATGGGGAGAATGATGAATGATGAATATAATTAATTATGGAATAAAAGCAAAGGCAGCAATATCCAAAAAATAAAAAAAATGTTTTGAATGCGTCACCGAGGACTACTACTTTAAAATGTACTGAATTCTAGATATTTTGTATCTATCCCTCCCAAAATCATTTTTCGTATAAATTTATAAGATATTTTTTCTATAAAATCTCAAATTCAATGCATTATAAATTATTAATTCACGATGACTGGATTAAATTTTTTTGGATATTGCTTACTTCGTTTTTATAACCCACAGTCAAGATAAATTATAGAAGTCTCACAGAAATGAAGTTGTTTACATGGTAAACATGTATGGAATTCTTTATGGGGTGGCTACAGCTGACTGAAATAATCACCCAATTACACATTAAGAACGTCCACATATCAAATTTTTGAAAGTTGTTTATTTTTCAAATATTCGAAGCAACTATGCTTTCGTCATCTATGACCAAAAATTTGAAATTCCCATGGAACAATATAAAATAATCTATTTCAGAAAGCATGTGACGCAGGTAGAAGTGAGTAATGTCGGAAGATTGAAATGTATGATTGCTTTGAATTGTATCAATTCCACTCGTTCTACGCGCCCGGCGCAAGAAGGTAAAGGAAACACGAATTGTCGCGCTCAGTCGAAGTCGGGATGCCGTGGTTAGTGAACCTTTAGTTTAATAGAGATGAAAAAAGTGTCAAATGATAGCTAACAAGCATTTCTGTGCTTAAATTACAAAATATTGTTAAAATGCAAGATTGTTAGTATAGTTTTTGATGCTTTTTATACCCATGTATTTAATTTTTAGAAATTATTATTTTATTTTTTATTCTCTCCTGTTATATTTACTTTAGTTTAGTTAATTACTTACTGTAACGTGAAAACAGATTCGGAGAAAGTTGCGTACGACTGGGATGGATTCGTAATGTCACTAAAACTATTAAAACCTCTAGAAACTTTCTACTACATTCTGGAAACGCACTAGTACACTCTGGAAAGCGAGCGAAGCGAGAACATTCGAGGCACGTCTGGAACGGTCGGGAAACAGCAGGAATAAACTACAATGTCTAAAACGCTCGGAAATACAGCGCGTTTAAAAGCGAAGCAGTTTTTTTTTAAATAGAGATGCGAACACGGAATACATGTCACATCCACCACAAGACCAACAAGCTACTCTTTTTTTTGACGTTTCTTCCAGAGCAAGATTAGCGACAAGCCGAGCGATCAGTGTTACCGACGCGTGTGTGATTAATAAAGCGAAGTACTTACATGCGATATATGGAACAGAAATTTCCCGAAAGTGTCAGTGATAAATTAAGAAACAGTGTGATTTAAATAACAGTGTATTAATTTTATTCGTTTTATGTGACTTTGTTCATTGAATAATTAATTAACCATTAATTAATAAATCACTCATTAATTTCTAGTGTTTTCCCGCAGCCACGACACGTGACAATACTATTATATTTATAAATTTATGTAACACCCGAGAAGTTTGTAATTTTAAACATATTACAACCAAGTTTCTTAATATAAAAGAAACACTTAAATATTTGATCCGATTCAAATGAGATTTTTACGGCTTTTTTGGGACAGAAGCTTAAAATCATTATATTCAAATACGTTTAATCTAAATCGCTTTGTTAAACTCTGCAGATAGAATTAGATTACGAAAGGATGTACTAACGAGAAAATTTTAAATCTTGTGTTTTTTTGCAGAGAAAGAGGATTAATTTGGAAAACAAATTTTTTTCATCAATTAAAAAAATCCTACGAAACCGTGCAGAGTTTGCAACTTATTAAAATATGTAATTAAGGCTTATCCCAAAGCCAAAGTTTTTCCTCTCTTTGGATATTCCAAAATTACAGAATGATAAAAGTTGGTTGGGTTATCTCAATTAATGGCGGGGAGTGGGGGGAAATGGATAAAGTATTGCAGAAGTTTGACTTCGATTCTTTACATAGCTATCAAAAATAAGAAGAAGTAAGAAAACAACAAATTAATAACAATTAGTAAAATGTTTCTTCTGTAATGAAATTAAAACAACATTTCAGTAACTCAACAGCAAATGAATACGCTTAGCGAAAAGTTTATCCGTGATGACATTAAAACTTTAAACAAAGTTTCTTAACGAATCGAGACAGAACAGGTGAGGTGATTTCCAGGGAATTCACGTACCGTGAGATCGCCGATTCTCGGTACATATTTTATTAATTTTAATCAATTAAGAACTTTGTGATAACCACTTGGAGTAACTTTACGTCTACCGGTTTCGATACCACCGTATCTTCGTCAGGACGGACGCATACTACTACTATCCATTACTTATTTTAGTAATAAATTTTTTTTTAACGGGGCGTGGCTACGGTTATGGTGGGTAATTGACAAGTAGACAGCGAAATGGGGAATAAAATATCAAATAATTGGTTATTCATAAAATTCAATTGGTTAATAATTAAGCGTTTGTTGGGGGTGGGATAGTGAAGGGAATTTTATGGGGAATGCCGGGTCGCCCTTTATGCGACTTGGCACGGAGATGGCCTTTAGAGAAAAAAATGTCAACCTGGCGACGTTAGTGTAGGACCGATGTAGGAGCTTTCGCTCAGAAAATGGTCCAGGGAAATTTGATTTTATTTATACTGCATACTGTTATTATCTTTGCTTAAAATTTTCCATTATTTTTCTCTTTACTACATTCATTTTTAAATATTTTGTTTATTATTAGTTTATTTTATTGCTGTCTCACATAACTGCATTATGATTATCGTATATTAGTTTTTTTCTTCTCATATATAGGTACATCGTATATACTTATTATTTAATTAATATATTTAAAATATAATGATACTCCTCTCCTACTCACGAGTTACATTACTCATGTAGAAGAACAGTACTACCATTGTAAAAACTATCACTATCTTTATTGTAAAAAAAATGTATTTATCTATTAAATAAAAAAAATATAAATAAAAAAAGGAGATTATTCAAATTATTTTTAGAAATTCAAAGCAAAAAAAAACAATTTTCTGAAATTTAAAGGTGCTTTACCTCTCGTATACGGTAATATTATTACGCAACCCCTTGAATAGATTGAACCAAAATGAATGGAAAGAAACTATACTTACCTGTGAAACTTGGAATATTCCAAAATTTGACATTCTATACTGTTTGCCTATCCCTTATAGTTGTGTGACGTAATTCTATTAATACTAGCTGTAACCCGTCAAAAATGACGGAAAATTGGTTCGTGTCTTTGCTAAGCATCGGGTTTGCTGGCCCTGGGTTAAAATCCTATCTCCGTTTAATTTGTTTTTAGCCGTGAATTTGAAAGAAATTACGGACGTTACACGAAGTAATGTACGGATAGACAGACAGATGGACGGACAGACAACGAAATTATTATGTTTGGTGTGAGGGAACTGACACAGGTGTACGTTTTAAAAATACCATTTTGTCTTCCCTGAAAAGTTACATAGTCCTACTTATAAACTTATTAAAAAGTTCGCCACGCTTGAAAGTTACGTACATTTCAAGACTAACTAAAGAGTCGCCTACATTATAACACACGTTTTAGAAAACTGACATCAAAAGAGTTTGATTTAAGATTCTAACTTTACTTTCGTATAAGGCAAACTTTAAAATAAATTTGAAAATATTATTTACTGCTCATTATTCCAGTGAATTATCTTCCCTCCATTTTTTTACATAGATTTTTTCGGTGGCTTCCCGGGTTAAATGAATCACAGAACAGAGTTGAAAATAGAGATTACATAAATTTTGCAATTTTTTAATCGAATTTCGCAGGTACCAACTAGGAACAAATAATATTGTCATATATGTCAAATAGTGACTGTGGGAGGAGAACTATTTACTTATTACAAATAGTCACTGGACACGAATTTTATTAGAGCACCGTTCGTAAGATCACACTAGTTACTCTAGAATATTTAACCTAGGTTCGCATTTATTCACGTCAAATCGCACGTCGCTTTCGCACTTATTTCCAAATGTCTGTCAATGTAGATATTTTTTGTCGGTTAATTTTTTGATTTAATGAATTCAAGTTTTACTGAAAAAATGTTAAAAATACTCCGAAAAATGCAATAACCTTGATTGTCGACATTTCAAGCAAATTTTGAAGAATATTTTCTATTTAAAATTGAATGAATAAGACTCCTTCAAAGTATTTGTTACTAGCTACGAGACACCTTGTATTTATTTATTTATTTGGAAATATTAGCAGATATAAGAAAATGATATATATAAATATATGAGAGTGTAAATAGCTATGTAAAATATCTCATATATAAATAATTTTGAAGTCGTACATAACAATAATATATAAGCATGTTAAAATAAAAGACATCAATTGTAACATAGTGAGTAGAACATAAGAAAGTAAATAACAATAATAAATTATACGTATTACCTAACTTTATTTATATCTTGCATTGCAATATTCAGTTATTAATCAATTGTTAATTACACGTTAATATGTAAAATAAACTTCTGAATTACAAATTCAAACTAAATCGTATCAAATATTATCTTTGCTTTTTGTTCAGATGCTTTCAGAGGATGCCTTCGAGCCATAATAATTAAGGGGTGAAACTTAAGTCTGACACATTTTAAGAGGTAGTGTAGGGGAGTTCAGTGGGTGAAATAAATTATATGGAACGGAGTATCAATAAAACTTATTTTCGCCAAACAAAACAATGAAAAGGTAATCTCAAATAATCAATCATCATTCCTCTCTGCCCCCTTCTGGGGCTGATGTCTTGTCAGGGCTACCAACAATCCTCCCCTTCATCTTAAAAGATTAAATAAAGATTTGGGTAGAATCTCATGAGATCGCGTTTGTCTTTTCTGAAGTATATTTAGATATAAAGATAGACAGAATTTTGAGATAATAGAAAACAAAAGATATATCCAACACATCGTATATTCCAATATTAGAGGAGGCCTATGTCGAAAAACAAGCTGTTTCTAAAAATAATGACCCGAACGCTGAAAATTTAGAATCATTTAAATAATATAATAAATAAAATAAAATCTTTTAGCCAAGATTAGAATATTTTATAAGTTTAACAGCAATAAAGGCTAATTTTATTTATTTTATTATAATCCAATAATTTAAAGTGTTAAAATTTACATACACAAGCATGGTTTTAAAACTGAAAAACGCACACGACAAAAACACAAATTCCTACCACAAAATAAGAAAACCTCATATTATTGATAGGTATTATTAAAAAAAAATATATTAAAAAATAATAATAATAAAATAAATAAATTTTAAAAATTAAAAAAACTCGCAATTTTTTCTCATATCTTGAATTTTTATCACATTTTTATGGAAGATATCATATTAAAAATTATTCATCAGGTTCCGTGTTTTAAAATTGAACAAAATTGTTCCACATTTTGGCCATTAATTGACTGTATGGACTCCTGAGATTTCTTTTTTTCAAATATATTACAAGGTAAACGATTATCTTAAATTCATTAAAATTGTCACAAAATCTGTAAGTTCGTTTGCATACAAATTATATAAGGTGTTTTAAACCATTTTTACACATGTAATTGACAACTTTTTTACTTAATAAATAAATGAAAAGAATAGATATTATTCATAACGATAATTAAATTGTACGAAAAATACATCATTCTTCATTTCTACTTTAACCTAACTGTGATTATATAGAGTATCAGAATTTGTTATCGACATGTGAAGTATTAAACTGACTACATTAAAATACAGTTTTATTAAATGAAATTAGTGGAAGTACAAATAATTCATTGAAAAAATGAGCCGGAGATACCAGTATGAAGGTTGTTGTTACGGGAATATTGAGAAGAGAGGAGAAAGGTTAGTAAAATTAATATTACTAAGCAAATTAATACCCGTGTTCAATTTTTTATTTATTTATAAACTTTCAAAATGATTAATTTTATTCCCTTTACGCGCAACGGGATGGAGAAGTTAAATGGTTTATAAATGAAAATAATGATTATTTATCCATAATGTGGTTCGCGAATTCAGAAATGTTATTACTTGTTAGAGAACGACGATGCACTTTTGTAACTCCGCATTTGCGTAACATCACTGTATATATATATAGGAGAAAAATATTTTAACAGCCAACAAAGCAATCAAAGACTTCCTTTTTATTACAAATTGTATAGCAACAATTTCAGCGTACTCCCCTCCTAAACACAAGCGTTCGCTTCTTTACAAGATAGAATATCTGCATTGAAGTTGTAATATACACAAAAATGTAATTGTTTGTATAATATACAGGAAGTCTCATAGCTAGTAGCAAAACTCTACAGGTGGATTGCTGCCTTGATAATGAGTCGAAAATGTTCAAGCAACCATGATCTTATATCAATAGTTAAGGAGATATGCAGTATCAAAGTTTGCATTTTTTTTCAATATTTCTGACTTACTTTTTTCAAAAAGTTGAACTATCTTTACAGTAACTTATATCGATTGTGAAAAATTCATTCGCTTCAATACAACTCACATAAAATTATAAAAACCTTGTGAAAAAATCTATTTTCAATTTTTGCAGGGATTTTATCATTTTATTCGACGTGTATTTAGTCAAATACGTGATTTCAGATTAAAAACATATTGTATTATGTAAAAATTAGTCACTTTTAGTATTTGATGTCAAGTATTAGACAACAAATTTTTTGCACTGTTGTTTAAATTTCTTTATTTTGACATCATTAAATTATCTTTGGTAGGTTGCCGAAGATTTCTAGAATTTCGTACATTTGTACGTACAATTTTGTGAAGGATTTTTGTTTATCTTCTACAGTCTTATACCACCACTTTTTGTATTGTATGAAGGAAAATCTTTATTTAGTTTTATTCTGTTTTAAAAGTATTTCGGCAATAATCTTTGTCTCATTTATATATATATTTGTACCAAGAAAACATCTGTATATATTGTCACGTGTCGTGGCTGCGGGAGGAATGAATAAAAATACGGAAAAGTAATTAGTGTTTTGTTAGTTTTATCAGTATGATTAATTAAGTATTCAATGTTCAAAGTCACCTAAAACGAATTAAAATTATTTATATTTTGAATCACTATAACATCCTGTTTCGTGACCGCATTGTGTGTTGATCGAAATCGGCGCTCGATGTGTTCTGCTGAAATTCCCGGCCAGGATTTAAACTCACGAAATCCGAACCAGGTGAGAATAAGATTTCGGAATTCCGTTGTATTTTTTTCTATTGGAAGATTGATTATTTTCAGGAGGTTCCTTAAAATAAGACGTATCCGAGGTTCAAAACTTTAAGCCTTTCGTGTTTTTCTGTTTCCGAATTCGACGAAGACGTGAGAGTTAAAGATTAGTCAAAAAGAAAAAATCGCCGGTGGCCACAGAAAAGCGCATCGTATACTCGATTTACTATAAGCGGAGCTCTGCAAATCTCAGAACCAGAACCGACTTCATAATATTTTGAGTGTCTAGATCATGAGCTTCATCGGCGGAGATTGAAGAGGAAATTTTTTCTTTCCTACCCACGTTCGGTGGTGGCACCTCCATCCATCATCACACATTGTCTGTAATAAAACATCGGGATAAGTATCTGATCTTGAATTTCATAATGTAGGTCGGGTAAGACTGCTAGAAAAGCCCTTTAAAGAGAACATCGCGGCTTAAAAATCTGAGGCAATAATTTGACCGGTCTGGTGTAGAATTTTCCGGGCAGTAAATAAAGTGGTGATGGTTGACGTCCGCTGTACGGATAAGCCACAAAAATAATAAAAATAAGATTTACGACCCAATACGTGATAGATAACCTAACCGGAAAATGTGGGCGGTTGAAGAATTTTGAATTTCGGAAGCGGTGTGACTCCAGATACCCGGGGGAAAGAAAAAGCGAATACACTAAGAGCCGGCGACCGCCAGACTTACGTTATAGTATCAAACCTGAAATATTTTCTGTACATGTACACTATAGTAGGTAAGAAAGTTTGGATATTGTGACATTTGAGTTCGGGGATTTTGGCAAATAGCATATAAAATGTACAAAAAAATTAGCAAAAATTGAATGAACCTAAGTAGACTGAATGCGGCGGAAATGCGGTCATTATGGGGGTTGTGTGGAAAATCGTTGGCCGATAGATTGAGGAATGAACAAATTAGAAGTGAATGTAACGATGGCTGTAGTGTGGTAGATGGAATGACGAAAGGAGTGCTCAGATGGTTTGGTCATGTAGAACGTATGAGCGAGGAAGGAATGGTTAAGAAAATATATGGAGCGAGTATAGGCAACAGGTATAGAGGGCGTCCGTGAAAGACCTGGCATGATCAGATACTTCGAGTATCGGAGTATGGCCCTGTTAAAAGCCTCAATAACCGTAGAGCATGCACAAGAAGATGTATGAATGTAGCCGAAGCGAAAGCGATGTACCAAGATAAGTATGGCGTTCTATCTATTGCCTACTCCTAAACGGATTGACGAATAATTGATTAGTGTAGTTGCAAAAAGATGAGTAAGTTAAACGTATAAATAACAAACCTGATTTTTTGCTCCTTTTCTTTTAACTCGTAGCGTTTGCTTGTCTGCCAAAAAAACTTTGGATCGATTTTTAACCCTTTTCCCGTGATCCGATCGAGCTGAAACTTTGCAGGCAGACTCGTGGCAATGATAAAAATGACCTAACAAATTTTAGTTTAAAAATTTTAATAATTGTAGTAAAATTGGATTTTTCGAAATTTTAATGAATTATATGTTGTTTAATTTTTGAGCCCGACGCGTGGAGCAGGCGCAAAACCTGTTTCAATGAGAAAGGGAGTATAATAAAAACATGGGTTAGCTTTTTCAATATGCTTAACAGGACAGCACGATACATTCATATTAATCATTACCAGACCCTTTTCATGGGTCACTTCGCTCGCCAGACGTTTTGGCGTTCTATAAATAATCATGTCATTTACGTTTTAGTAACAAATCTCAAAATTTTATATATTTTATTCGGGCCACTATTTAACAATATTATATATTAGCTTCTTAGGTCTTTTCATATTAGCTTGCAATAGAGTGTGGGTACGGTGTGTAATACGCGCATTGTTTTGTTGTGTTAAGTTTACTGATCGCCCCTATTGTATCCCTAAGCTGAACACAACGAAACGGTGCGCGTATTACGCACCGTACCCACATTAACTCAATTGCAAACTTACATGAAAAGATCTTTACCTGATATGTGATCAATATCGGTATATCAAAAAAAAATGAATGCAATCATCGAGGATTACTAATTTATATTATAATAAGTTCGAGATTTTATAGGAAACATAACGTATAAATTTATAGGTAACATGATTTTAGAAGAAGAACATAAAATCTAGAAGTCAGTACATTTTAAATTAGTAATCCTAGGTGACATTCAAAACATCTTTTTAATTTTTTGGATATTGGTGCCTTTACTTTTATATCCCATATTTTAAAGTTTTACTTACGCATTTTTTGTACCTGTATTACCTGTTGCTTGCCAAAGTCCCCCGAACTCAAATGTCCAAATATCCAAACCTTCTTACCTACTACAGTGTACATGTACAAAAAATATTTCAGGTTTGATAGTATAACGTAAGTCTAACGGACGCTGGCTATGTCGGAATACATAGCGGGAAGATTAGGCCCCGTAATTCCCACTAGCCCCACTAATAGGATCAATTTCAAGACGGACGGATATTATCAAGACATGGCAAGATCTAACATTGATGCTTGCAGATATCCCGTCTTCATTTAATAAGTCACTCCTACACAACAGCCATTTTCTTGACAATAATCGGAACACTATAAGAAAATCAATGATTTTTTTATTTATACTCCCTAAGGGCTTTTACATGGAAGTATTATTCATTTAAAAAAATAATAGCAATAAACAATGTATCTTAAAAGTGTTAAAAATGATGATAAATTAATTAATACAGTGCAACAAATAAAATCATTAGGTACATAATACAAAACTTAAGAAAAAAAATAAAACAAATACAACACAGACGAGGCAAATAAAATAAAATAATAAATAATATTAAGTTCACAGATACCTAACTTAACATTAGTATCTGCCATTGGCTATGTATCATTCATAATATAAATGACGATCTCTCGCCTTGGATGCCGTCAATTTTGACACATTTCAATAGGATGTTTTAACCTAAAAATTAAACGTCAAAAATTCAATTGCCCGCAGAAAAAATAAGATTAACGAATGAATCTTCTTGTACCTGAGAGCTCAGATATACACGGCAAAATATCCTTGAAAACTGCATACAGAAGATTCTGAGCAACCGTGAAAACGTGAAAACATTTTTGACGTATGAAAATTAAAATTTTGATATATTTCGCTCTAAAATGACTCAAATGTTAAATAATGTATCTATATAATATTTTTACATATTAAATTATATCAAAATATATTTTAAAATGATCTGTGCACCACGTTTCTTAAAAAAAAGGCGATTTGTTTTTTTAAGCTAGCAATAAAACAGGATAATATAATAACAACTGTTGGAACGAATCTGTTTGCAAGTTCCATCCCGAGTAACCAGAAATTACGCAGGGTTTGCCTTGGAAGCTGCGACAACTAATTACTTTTTTAATTCACCACTTCAAAGGCTTCCCAGACTTGTTAACAGATTTGAACAGTTAGACGTTTTTTCCACAAATTTAAATAAATTCAAACATACAATTCGCAATATTCTTAATCAACAATGAACTTTCCTCTATGTCTAAAAATAATCCTCAAATATATGTAATTATCACTCTTTTCTTGTATTCTTATCCTATAAAAAAAAAAATTCTTAATTTATATTTCTGTAATTATCGCTAATCCTATAAAAAATATGATGTATTTATAGATTTATGAAATTATGGATTCTGTGTTTAAGTTTAGTTGTAGAGCTCTTTTTATATTTCTGTTATTATGTCATTTTGTATTTCTTTATATGACTTTTTTTATTTTCTTTTTATATTTCTCATTACCGACATGTATTACCCAATGTTTATGTAAATGCTCTGATGGGCGTATATATACTGAAATAAATAAAATCTAACGTAATCATGATATAGACTCTTTTATGTATAACAACCGTAACGCTCGTCATTAAATTTGGAATATTTATGTTGCTCTGTATCAATTATTTTTACCAGTTTCATTTTGTTCGCTCGTCACTTGCAGTATACACGTTTAATCGTTGTGCATGTCATGTACCTGTTTCGTACATGATCGCAAAGCATTAATGCTTTGTATATATGGATGGTGCCAGAGCGAGCCGAAGGCCCTTGTAATTGAGAAATCAGGTTGCATTTGAAATAAATAATGTATTTTTGTATGTATTTTGTACACAGTGTTAAGTACCAAGGAATTAAGGTACATATACACATGCTCATTAGTGGCACGTGAGCATGCGCAATATTGAGCTTCGTGAACTATTGCTACTTAGTAGCATGTGTGTACGCATATTGCTAGTAATGGGCATGCTCATTACTAGAACGCTCAAAAATCAACCGGTGGTTGATTTTTGATTTCGGGTGGAAGGGGTATCTTCTGAGCATGTGTGAACAGGCTTGCTTATGAGCATGCTAATGTCATTCGCGGCTAGTATCGATTATCAATGCAATCTTCTCAGTCGGCGACAGATGAAAGAAATATGGCGCGTTGGGGAGATGACAAAACATTACTTTTCGTGACTTATTATAGGAATCACGAATGTCTGTGGAATACTCCGTCACAGATATATAAAAATAATATAGAAAGAAATAATTATTATGAAACTTTATTAAAATACATGAATGATTCAAAACTTACAGTAAAAATTATAAAAACTAAAATCAAAAATGTGCGGATGGTAACTCTGAAACTGTTTTGATTTATTGGTTCACTTGAATTTCCTACTTCAGTCTCCATTTTGAACAAGAGCGTCTCTATTCTACGACAAGAGTATGCCAGTAATAAACATCTATGTTTGATTGTTAGCTTTGAGCATGCTCATTCATGCGCATGCTTAAAATAAGCATGATAATAACGAGCAAGTATGTACGTATATTACAGCATGCGAGTTTTGAGCATGCTAATGAGCACGCTCAAAAATAAGCATGTGTGTCGGTCGGTACCTTTGCTATTATCATTCACGAAATTGTTCAAAAATACATATACACCAGTGTATACAAGCATTCTAACACAAACAAAAAATATTTATACGGGAATCGTGTATGGAAGTCTTTATAAGGTGGCAACAGGGCTTGTGACCTGTATGAGCTGACTTATGTGACCACTTTACACAGGGCAACTTTCACCAAATCCACCGTTAAACATCCACACATTCGCACTGCTTCGTTTCTGTGAGACTTCAACAATTTATCTTCAATCAAAATAATTGTGGACGTAATCCAGTAATGTGTTCTCAGAACATAATATAAAAATACTGTTAAAAAATATCAATTGTTTTTTTAATTTATCCATGCCTCCACAACAAGCTTTATTTTAAAAATATACATTTAACAAATTCCAAAGATAAGTATCTAATTAGCATTTTGTAAATAAGTTCCACATCTTTAAAATATTATATATTAAGAGAAATAAAATACATCATATTTTATTCCTCTGAATTTTTTTTCTTTTTAATATTATTCTCAGTATTATTCCGTAGCAGGTATTAACATTCTTTAAATTGGATGAATTCCGCACTCCAGAAAATATTCACATAAATTTTTCTCAATATACATCAAGGGGAAGACTCATTAAAACATAACTTGTTCAAAGAATTTACGTGGAAGTATCCGGCTTGCAAAATATGGAGAAGTATTTCAATAACAATATTACATTCTTAACAAGAATCTCATACACCATTCTACCCATTAAGGGGTTATTTTTAAATGCAAATATATCACATGTTGATAATTTAAATGTTTTCATTAGCTCTAATAAATTTGTAAAGATGAATTGTAGTTCGTCAATATTGATTCCAAAATTTACAAACGTTTTATAAATCACATCGATTATTTTGTTGGATAAATAGTTGGATAAAACGCACAATAACTAAATTAATTACTACCTATGACCCTTAAAATATACAGGGTGTAACAGAGCTAGTCCACAATACTTTGCAGGTGGATTCCTGCCTTGATTATGAGTTTAAAATGTTCATGTTTATATTTATGTTTATAGTTATGCAATGTCAAAGTTTGCATTTTTTTTTAAATATTTCCAACTGAGTTTTTACAAAACGTTGTAATATAATTACATTATATCGATTACGAAAAATTAATTCGTTTCATTGCAAGTTAAATAAAATAATAAGGACCCAACATAAATTTCAATTGGATTTTTTCAAAGTGGAAAGGGAAGGAAAAAAGAGTAGCTCGTTGGTCTTGTGGTTAGGACACTCGCCTCTTGATCCAAAGGTCGCGGGTTCGAACCTCACTCCAGACTAGCATGTTAGTCCTATTTTCATAGCACAAGCGTTTAGCTTAGTTTGAAAATAGTAAGAATATTGATGTGACACGTATTCCGTGTTCGCATCTCTATTTAAAAAAAAAAAAAAAAAAACATTTTATTTCACTTGTATTAAAGGAAAAGAATTTTTCATATTCGATATAAGTTATAGTAATGATAGTTCAATGTTTTATTTACAAAAAAATATTCAGAAATATTGAAAAAAATGCATACATTGATCTCGCATATCTCCATAACTATTTGGCTTTGTTGCTTGAACATTTTTGACTTATAATTAAATCAGAAATCTACCTGTAAAGTATTGTGGACTAGCTCTATTACACCGTGCTTAACCTTATAACATTTTTCTTGGTCATTTTTCGAGATTTGTGTAACTTTCCAAATTACCCACTTTGTAAACCCACCCACACTTGCGTCCGATCAGCCATTTTGGAGACCCATGTCTCTTTTTTTTGTACACAACGCTTACCTTAACCTTGTCTTCTTGGATTGCGCATTCGTTTTGGCGTCCATCCCATAAATATTCAACGTGGAACCATCAGTACACAATGTTGCCTGTACCGGGGGAAATGGAATTAGCACGTTATATTATTAACAAATCGAATAGCCCGCCGTTGACAGCTCCAAGCCTGACACTCCCGTGTCATTAGGGGATGAAATATGTACTCACATAATATGCAAATGGTGAAAAATCTTTGATTTTAAATTTATAATATTTGTTCGGGTAATTATTTTTGGTTGTCTATGGTTTTGAGCTATCTAAATATCTAAGGATACGTATTTTTTAATTAATTAATATTCTCGTGTTTAAAAGTGGGGGCATTGTCATATATGTATATATCTATTATTAATTAAATCGTTAGTGTAAGACATTAGATTAAATAAGTAAGATATAGACAAAGAAACATTAAATTAAGTTATAAACATTAAGACATTAAATTAAGTAAGTAAGATATAAACAATACAAGAATACAAAAATGTAAGACAAAAAGTTAACAATTAAGTAAATAAGATATACACAAGGAAACATTAAATTAAGTTATAAAAATTAATAATTAAGAATAACATGCAATAACATTTAAAAGTATATGTAGATTCTATTTATTTATTGTAAATGAATTCTTTATACGAAACGGTGCAGATTATTTCAAATTTAGTGCAAGCAACAAGTACGTGTAGAAATAGTGGAGAAAGTTTTATCACAACAATTTATTTGAATTCAAAAAAACACAGTAAGGCCCGGTTGTTTCAAATTCGATCAAAGTAAGCGTAGAGTTTAAACTGAAATTTTACGTTCTCCACCAATCAGACGATCCGTTTTCGTAAAAATCTATGCTTTTATCGACCGCTTACTTTGATCGAACTTGAAACAACCGGGCCTAAGCAGCAGAAATTTAAAAGCGCACACAGAAATATAAAATAAAATTGGCGCTGGTACTTAGGTCTCTGGCACGGTCACTATATCGCTCATGATCAAACAATACCTCGTATACCACACTTCTGCCAAAATCAAGCTTTTTTGTATTTGTCTTTAAAATGTGTGGACATGTAATTTGGCACAAACTTGTATCATAAAAACAATTATTTGTGTGTCTTATTCCATTAAAGCAATTCCTCGTATTCTATTTATTGTAAAGAATCTAGTATTGTGCAGTTTTTGTCTCTCGTGTAAAACATGTATTAAGTGGCTTACGAGGTATTGTTTAAACATGAACGATATAGTATAATGGATCTCGGTGATCCCAATTTGCGGATTCGGAAGGCTCTTGCCGGAAAAAGCTCGACGTCAAGAGCGATGAAATCTCAGGCACAATCTTTACGCAAGCTCGACTTGGTACCAACTCGGTACAGTAGGAGAACACTCGACTGCGGCAGTGATATGGTTCTCTAGGTTCACCAGGAATACCTTCCGGACACCTTCTAGGAAGGCGGGGGCTATTAGAGCCTTCCAAATAGATTGATCTGCCTGAGAATACGGCGCACTGCTTTTATATCTTTCCAGCAATGGTAGGGATTGAGGTGCTTGCTGTTTCTGGGCGGCGTCTCCGGCAGCCAAATTCATCGAAAATGTAGCACCTTGGAAATAACGTGGGAGGCAATTTGTAATTTTGCAGTTTTCGTCAGCCGGATGGAATATCTTCAAAGAAATGGCTGCAGGCGCGGGATTTTTGATCACTTTTAGATGCCCATATTAAATACAATAAGATTTTTAAAATCAAGAATATTTTCTCTTGTACAGGAGCAAGCGCTTGTATTTAGAAGTGGATTATTTTAAATACAAGCGCTCTATAAGTAAATATAATAACTTCTACAGCACGTACATAAGTATACGCTCCTCCAATTTTTGAATAAAATAAATCAAAGCTTATAATTTTTGTTTTAGGTTTGGTATATGGATATACTTTTTTAATAACACAAAAAAGTTTTTTTTTGTTTTTATCGTTTCGTAGAGTTTCCATCACCATGGTCTGTTGTATTTGTTTTCATAATATTTTATCTGAACCAACTGTTTTCTGATTCCCAAAAAGTTCAGTGACAAATTGCTACACTACCCAGCTACTCGTTTAATACTAAAAACTATGAGTAAATTACATGCTTATGCACTCTGTATTATAGTTTAAAAAGTAAAGTTTGGTACTTAAACAGATTAAAACTAAAGTTGGATTGAATGCAGTCTGTATGCAAAAAAACAAATACGAAGGCGAGAGAACAGCTGGTGTGATAGTTTGAATTTCTCGCGAAACGATAATAACTAAATTTATAACCCTTCCCCAGCCACGGAAAATACATTTGAGCACAGGGATTATTGGTAGAACACCAATTATATGAAGGGAAAACCTACTAAAAATAATAATTTTTCACTTATATTTCTGAGCAAAACGATTTATTGACATAATTTATTTAAAATACCAACATGTTTCGGGGCCAATGTTGCATTTATCAGGATATAATACAAAAAATTTCAACTATACAAAGGTTTTCATAGTGATAACGAGCTGACCCAAAGAGTGTCAAGTAGCAGACATGTAACACTTGGTAAATTACATATCCCTGTGATACATACCACAACTGCTCAGCATCACTACACATTCAGAGTGAATGTGAAATGGTTCAATGAATTGCCTGTTGAATTGAGGACTGAGGATAATTATGAGGCATTAAAAAAAACGTGAAAAAATACCTTCATAAATAATATTTTTTTTATTTTATTATGTATGTACCTATTATATATATATATATATATATTATCTAATATATGATATCTATCCTTTCTATATTATATTATATTATAATATATATTATGACGTTGAATTCAGCTCCTCATGACCTGAACCCCTCGTCATCACCAGCTAGTTCAATCGAAGTAGAATGGGACTAACCTTACTCCTCTTTTACAATCTCAGGGTCCTTTCCGTGATCTGCGCACTGAACTCTCTCTCTCTCTCGGGCCGCTCCAGGTGCCTCTCATATTAACAAGTTCAAGTTGCAACAGATTAACAAAGATGGGTTTACATAACAAGACATTTTGTGCATTCAACATAAACATTTATTCAATAAACTACTGACAATTTTCTGTGCCCTGAAACGGCGACAATAGGCAAATTCAAAGATATATTCTAAATTTGGTTCATTGAAATCTTATATTCAAATTTAAAATGATTGCCTTCTCCGCGACATCGTCGCTGACGGCCGCGATACAAGGGAGAAAGCAGTTTAAACTATATTTTCAAAACTCTACAGGCGGTAGCGCCAGCGCAGGTGTCGCGGACGGGAAATCATCAGGTCAGAATTTACATTCACATAGGATGAGACACAATAACACGAACAACAACGCCTCCCCATGACGCTCCACACGCCCTTATTAATAGGTCACAGATGCTCTTCACACTACGTGCTTCACAAAACGTTACGTCGCGATCATGACGTTATAATGAGATCAGATAATACCAGGTCTTTCGGCGTAAGAACGGAACTGTTCCGACAATGGACTTACTCCTTTCTCCCTAGAGTTGCCGCATGCGACATGGGCAAGGAGGGTCCTCCGGAGCTTGACCACAATGCTATGCAGCTCATCGCGGGCCATGGTGAGTTTAGGAGCAAATTGTTTGATCTTGGACTCGCTGAGGACCCGTGGTGTGCTTGCGGGCGTGTGAGACAGACTCCGGGGCACATTCTTTGGGAGTGCTCGATGCTGAATGACGCGAGAGAGGAGATGCTAAGCGAGTTGGAAGGAGTGGGGCATCGTTCACCTAGGAACGATGACCTCATTAAAAAAGGTAATAATCTCAGACTCTTTCGAGCCTATGCCCGGACGTGGATGTCGCGCTGGGATCTGCTTCGTGGGTGAGCTATCTGCTATGACCGTGGATCCTGCGGGCGTCAAGAACTGAACTCCTATCCTTTTGTATGCGTCCCTCCCTGTTGGGAGTGTCGTTTAAATCCAAAAAACCCACATATCCACTGTCCCTTCCACCAGATCCTTCTCTCCAACTTCTTGTGTGACGGCTCCACTGTCGTATACTTTGTGTATCACTACTTTGCTTCTTTTCTAACCTGTTTTTATATCTTAATTTTCTTTTCTTGGATAATTTATGATACTATTTTGTTGCTATTTTTGCTTATGAATTTAACCTGTTTTCTTCCTCGCTTATACTGTTTTATGTTACTATTATGCTATCTACTTTTTATTTTGATTTTGTATTTAACCTGATTTTATTTCTATTTTTCTTTGCTTTTGTTTTTCTACTTCTGATTTTTATGCCGCTGCACAAATCTATTTCTTTTATATGCTTTTAATTTTCTTGTATTTGTATTTGATTTAATAAAGAAAGTTCTTGGTGGAGGGGACAACGAATGGGTTTTTTGCTGCCAGAACCTTGCGGCGTTCGCCCTATACACGGGCGCCGCACGGGGATGGCTTTAAATAAGAAAAATGTCAACCTGGCGACGCAAGAGTAGGGCCGATATGGGAGCCGTCGGCTCATAGAACGGCCCTGGGAAAGTGGTGGGTCCCCATTCGTTGTTCCGACAATGCTTATCTCCTGCATCACGCCACGATGTACTACATCAGGTCAGGGTGAGACCGGCATCCCCTGGGTCCATGGAAGCTAACTCCTATGCTGCCAGGTGGTCCCCTGCCCTTGTGCTGGACCTCGAGCTCTCAGCAGGCCGCATGCTTGACATCCGAAGACGGTTTCACCTTGTGACCCCATCGTAGGAACCCTGATAACAATTCATCATTAGCACAAATCTACAATTTAACAATGTTATTACGATGTTACTTCTAATGGCGTCTCTCAGTTCACTTCTTACCTCTCAGAGGGTGCGTAGTTTTCACATCTCGTGGAGTAGAGGGTCAAAGCCCGAATGACGCCGTCTTGTTATGAATTGACCGATAATGTCGACACGCTCGCAAATGTACGGGGTTCTGAAAAGCGCGCACAGTACCTACGTGGACTCGAATAATTTTATCAGCAATTATGCGCGGTGATTTAAATATTTCATTTTGTTTTACTGTTCCGCGAAGGAGTGTGACGAACATAATTTATTATGTCACAATATATATATATATATATATGTACCTATTATTTACTAATTATATCTAAATTGTCTATACATATAAAATGATGAATATGTACATTTTATCATTTTACTATCTGTAAATGTAAAATGTAAAGATACTCCTCTTCTACACACGAGTCTATGTCACTCAAATAGGAGAGAAAAATCCAACATAATATGTAAAAAATGTATTTGTAAAAAAAAATTAAAAATAAAAAAATTTAAAAAATAACGTATACTAAAAATTAAAAATCGAAGTATAGACATTAAGAAAATAAAAAATTAATATACTTACGTATAACCATTGACGTATTGTAAATATAGACACGTTATTCCCATACTAGCAGGCTTTCATATGTGGCAAATATTGCATTGAAAATGACAACAAACCACGATAAGATAAATTATAGAAGTCTCACGGAGGCGAAGCTATTTATATAAGAAACATCTATGGAAGTCTTTTGTAGGATGGCTCAGGGTTTTCAAACTGTGCGAGCTGGCTTGAATGATCAATTCCATCGTAAGAACATACACACAGAATTTTTCGAAAGTTATACGTATATGTTCTAAATAGGAATATTAGTATATTTCAACTGGCTATGGTTGTGACATCTGTTGTCTCTTTTCATGAAACAGTATAAAAAATATTTGTATAGAACTATCATTACCAGCTGCGAAATCTATGTATACTGTTAAAAATTCGATGTGTTGATCTTACGACGGAATTCATGAACGTTACATTGAGTAAAGTGATCACTTAAGCCAGCTCATACAGGTAGTAAGCCCTGGGCCACCATACAAAAGACATCCATACATGCTTCTCATATATATATCTTCGTCTCTGTAAGACTTAATTATATAATTTATCTTAATTAAATGTATGTTTAAGTTGCTTTTACATTGTGGGTGTTAATGATTCTATTTCATTTTAAAAAAAGGAAATACATAGCATCCTTACATTTAATATCATAGAATACAAATAAGTTAAATAAAAACATTCGCGCATATTGTGTCTATCACGGTAGGTAACATAAAGGTAAAAAGAAGTCGATTATTTTTTAAGAATTTTTTCCGACAAAACTTTTTTCAATGCTCGATTTTTCGTTACGCTAGAATTTTCAGAGTACGTTCTGCTGTAATCTGTAATTTTATGTACGGACCTGGCTTAGGCCCGGTTGTTTCAAATTCGATCAAAGTAAGCGTAGAGTTTAAACTGAAATTTTACGTTCTCCACCAATCAGACGATCCGTTTTCGTAAAAATCTATGCTTTTATCGACCGCTTACTTTGATCGAACTTGAAACAACCGGACCTTACTGTTTCGATGGAAGCTGCCAAAATTTAAACATCGTTTCAGGAAAGCTGGGAGAATTCGCATTATTTTTCGTACGCAGAAATGCAATAAATACGTAACATTTTGTCTAAACTGCTTAAGTTATTCTACACAGATCTTCCGTTCTCCTGCGTTTTCGGAATAAGAGAAATTCACCGAGAGTGAAATAGAATTAGCCAAGATGTCGCCCGAAAAGTAAAACATTTATTTCTTATTCGGAAAGTTTTTGTTGTGTGTCTCTTTTGTAGGGAAAAATTCTTTGGAAAACTAAAGAATATGATATTGGACAGCTCTTATGTGGTGCCATACCAGATACAACTTTATGCATACAGGATGTCCCAGTCCAAACGGAGTCTACAGTCAGCGAAAATCACTGACAACCCATTGTCATTAAAACTTTTGTGATTTTCGAGAAAGAGAGCTGTGCTATAAATACTCAACCCACCGTGATGAATTTATAGACATAAGTTACCACATAAGCTAACAGATTTTTGTTTGTGGCTAATTAAAAAAATCGACAGCGTATTGACAAAAGAAGCAAGAGGCTGCTCGATATGAAGGAAAGAGGAAAAAGAGGAATGGTGGTCATTGAAAGAGGCCTTTATTTGATTGTGGATTAATATGAACTGAGTTAGTATGTATTATTATGTAATCTCGTAGATAGAAGCATAAACTTCCGGGGAGTCTTCTTCATTCAACTTTGAATAAAGATTTATTTCATTTTTATCAAAGCGAATGATTTTTTAATATTCTATGTAAGTTAATGTGGTAATAGTTCAACGTTAACAGAAAATAAGTCAGAAATATTGGAAAAAAAGCTAACTTTTAAGTGTAAATAATGTTTTCTGATCAAATTTGAATGAAGAAGATTCTCCCGAAGTTTTTACTACCAGCCACCAGACAGCCTGTTGCTTAAATGGCCGAGATATAAAAATAGTAAATCTTAATTTTTATAAGAACTGAATATTTTTTTACTATTGAAGCCACTATAAAATTAAAAATAATACAAATAAAATTTCTATCATATAAATGATTTACGCATTTTTTATAGTTACGCCACTGAACCACAACTCACAACAACATTGAAATGCAGTCGATATAATGCTCTAACAAATTATACTACTTAATAAATATACAATTGCAAAATACGATCAGGAAAAACTATCAGGAAGAACCCGAAAGAACGCGCGTGTTTCATTTAATGTGCCATTTTTTGCACTTCATCAATGATATACTAAATGTAAAATTAAAATAAATCTAAAATATGTATTCCAATTAAGAAAAGTAACGTGAGTTTTTTTTATTTTTTATTTATTTAATAGATAATACATATAATTTCTTTTATAATAATAATAACTAGCAAATATTAACAATCAAATTATTTTTATATGTTATACCTCACCACAAGGAATTAAGATTCTTGTGTGTGGTGAGGGATAATCACTTACAATCATATTGGTAGTTAAATCTAATGCAAGAAACAATGAGAATCGCAGAATATTTTTGAGCTTGTCCATTTTTTTCAGAACAGTACTGGATTTATTGTCAAAGGGACATCATTAATCAATCAATATATTGTAGATGTCTCACAGACACAAAATTATATTTTTATGGGAAAGTATGTATGGAAGTCTTTGGGGACATCTATAATACAACGATTGAGAATTGCATTGAAAATACATAGAATGCCTTAATGATATGCTTCATAAAATACACGACATGAAAAATATTCATGCAAATAGAACCCTTCCGGGTGGAATCTTCCTTCTTGTTCCTTATCGGATCCTGAATGGAATAAATGGAAGAATGGAAAGAAGCATTGAATGAAGCAGGCGAGGGCTTCCTCGCTTCGATCATGAACTGACGAGAATAATATTTTTATTCTTTATTCTGTTTTACCCCTTGGTATTCTATTATCTTTTGAAGACATATTCGTTCTTACCAAAATATTAAACGAACCGAAAGATAAAATTGACTCTATTGTGTTTATTTGAGAAGGTTTGAAAGATGTTGTATTTTCAGGTTATTTTCATTTATAATTATGAATTTAAAATATTATTAAGAAAGATATGGTGCGAAGCGAAATAGTAAGTATTAACATAAAAAAATGTCATTTAATAACGTTTTTAGTGAGCTGTCGCATATCGATTATGAGGGACCAGTATCTTTCTCCAATATGCGTCAATGCTGGATGCTGGAGTAAGGCGGGCTTCCAGGATAAGGAAATTCTTGGATCTGTGTATATCCTTTCCGTCATTCCTGCCACCCTGCAAACTGTTTAAAGTTTAAGTGGTTGGTTTTCTAACGGATTCTGTGTTTCTGCAGTAATAAACTGTTTACAAAGAATTTTATTTGTATTAGAAATGTTTGAATTTCCTGGGATTGTGATGGTTTTTGTTATTTAAAATATTATTATTATTAGGTAAGTATATAATTCCATTCGATAATTATATTAATCCAGACGATATAGTTCGACTTCCAACAGCATGGAATAATCTTAATAAACGGAAGCATCTTACCAGTCAAATATTTTGATGCGTCATGAAATATGTCATCATAATGATTGCGTGCCTTATCGAATAAATCTTTTTCCGTTTTTCCGTTTCCGAAAAAGCTGCCATCCGCAGACATTTCAATCGCTAAACGAAGGGAAAATATAATTGAGTAAACGAGATAATCCTGTGATATTTCAATAAGGATTGACCCCTTAGATTGTAATGTTATATTATGGTATTAGCAAAAAAAAATACTGGAAAAATTTACTGCTTTTACACATAGAAGATTGAAATATGTATATAATTATTTATCCCTCCCAGGAGAATACATTTGAAACTTCAATAATTTTTCTATTCATTTAATAATTCTATTGCAAAACCTTGAGCTTATTATTTATTAAAAATCCCAACAAACCCAAACAAAATAAATTCTGAGAATTGGACTAGTAGAATAATGAAAATTTTAATTATACCCTGAAATCATCTCGAGATTTATCACTTGGTTATGCTGACAATAACACTATGGAACATTCAGGAATCATCTAGGGTCTTTCGAAACGTCTAGGCGGTTATCGTAAAGTCTCAAAGGAATTTACGTGGGGTCAGTAAGTAATTCCTGACGCGATATTAGCAACGGAGCGTAGAAATTCCAGCGATAATAAATAAAGGTAGTTCCTACCGGCGGGCGAGAAGTACTTACGTGCGAATATTTAACGGAATAATCTCGAAAGCGACAGAAATTGTGTTAATTAGTGCGAATTAAGAAACAGTGCAATAATAATTATAAGAAATATTCTGGAAACATTCAGTGACTAAAATAAAGGACGGTACTCCGATTTAACACGTGTCCAGAGACTTTTTGCGTAATAAATAAAGGTCTTTTTAAGATTAATTTTTAAAGCGTTTTCATATTTTGACATTTATATGTGATTTACATTTATATAGGTATTTTGAAGGCAAGATTCGCTCTTTAAAGCTCGCACATTGCCTATAAAACTGAAGAAAAAATCATTTAAAAAAAAATTATTTTACGGTGTTCAGCATTTTTTAAACGGTTAATAATAACGGTAATATGAAAATGTTAAATAAAATAATATAATTTATCAAGTATCTTTGCACCTTTGTTGTTCTTTTCATTGTGAATTTAATCTTCTTTTTTCTTATATTTTTTGAGGTACTACAAATTCTATTTTTTCGCTGGTCGATGTCCAACGTATCAATCATCGAATTGAATTCGATTAACATGAGAGGATTTGCACAAATATTTATAATTGCATTTTTTTAGGATTGCCTAGAAAATTACTTTTATATTACGCATATTTACGGAAATATTAAATGATGAATAGCTTAGAAGGTTTATAAAGTACAATTCATTAGGTTAAACAAAATAGCACAAACCGTTGGTATTATATTGAAGGTAATACGAAAAATAAGTTTCGCCGTATTTCGCCACAAGAAAAATATAAGGTAACACAATAAGATGAAAAATATAAAAATGGTCTGAATTTACGATGAAAAGAAGGAAGAATTTGCTGCTTATCTTAAATTCATCTGCCTTTCTCTTTTTGATTACATAAGATGATCACGTCAGGGTGATGTTAAGCAACGAACAACTGCCTCGATAGATCACGAGAGGAGAATGAGGAGTCTGTAAGCTAAGGGAATGAATATATAAGTACGAATGTGAGCGGACGAATATACGAGCAAATTATTCCTAAAAAAGAATTTTCATTCTTGTCGGAAACGACTAGACATCTTCCATCACTCGACGGTAGATGACACGCGACACAAACTTCAGAAGTCGGAGTGTTTCCTTGGCTTAGTATTATAGGGTATCAAGTAACCACCCCAAGGCCTATTATAATTATAAGTCGCTAGTGATCAAGGCTTTCAAAAATAACTCATTGTTTCTCAAATCATTAATTATTATATGTAACACGATTTTTCGTACCTGAGATATCGGTATAATGGCCCCTGTACACGAATTAGACACGATGAGATATATATCTCAGATTTAGTAGAGATAAATGAATTTAGATCTGCAGATAAGATCAGAAATTAGTTTGAGACTAGCCATAGGTACACACGTGGAAAATCACGGGACATAATAATTTTACAATTTTGATGCTGAAAAGTCATGAACAGAACCACACTAAGGTCTATTATTATTATTAGTCGCTAGGGGTCAAGGCTTTCAGAAATAACCCATTGTTCCTCAAATCATTATTATATGTAACACAATTTTTCGTATCTGAGATATCAGTGTAATGGCCCATGTACACGAATTAGACACGTTGAAATGTATACCAGAGATTTGGTTGAGATAAATCTCAGTAGGTAGGTACAACGTTCTCGTTTTGAGATTTCGGTCTGAAGATAAGATCAGAGATTAGAATGATACTAGCCATACACACGTGAAAAATCACGGTATATAAAAATTGCAGGATTTTGAAGCTGGAAATTCATGAATCGTTTTTTTTTTAATTGACTTTATTCGCTAATCTTAAAACTAAACATGTCACACTCTAATTATCTAAAATTTTGATTCCAGAAAGTTACGGACGTAACGAACCGACAGACACAGACAAAACGAAAATATTATAATCAGATTATTCAATTCAGTTTAATTTATTTTATAAACAACATTAAATATTACAAATATTTAATTCGTAATTATTATAAAATTATGTTGGCAGAAAAACAAAAATGATCTCTTCCACGACGCTCGATTTGACATAGAAATTACATCTTAAACGTAAATCCATTAATACAACATAATTTAAAATATTTTTTTTATGTTTAATTAAGATTTTTTTATTTGATTTTAACCGCGTTTTCTATGCGAAATTATTGTATTTTTTCATAATGAATTCTACATTAATGTATTTTATTTTATGGATTTTTTCTAATCAAAAATGGATGTTTTTTTTTGTCGTTATTTTAATATTTCCTTAATAATCAGTAATTATAAACGCATAATTTTTCACAATTTCGTGCCAAGGTAAGTTCCGGGAGGAAAAACACTTTTGTAATAATAGATTTAAAAAAATATTAGAGAATACCCATTATAAAAGAGAAAAGGGAAATATCCATTGAACATAATATTTTTTCCAAGGATTGGGTTAAAATGAGGTCAAACGATATCCTCGAGGTGTTTTATAAATGATCTGTATTTTATTACATAATAATAGCCTTGTTACGTCTACGCGAGTTTAAAGTTTTATATTTCTTTCACTACTTAAATTTGATACTTAACCTGTCGATGAGAGGTTCTGTTTCTTTCGTAATTTAAGTAGTGAAAATAATATTAATTAAATATTTAACTCGCCTAGAGGTAACAAGGTTAATGTTATTTAATGATCATCATGAGTAATCTCTAAAATGTAAAGGCCAATTTCATTAATAATATTATGATCTGTGTTTCATTTTATCTTAGTAATATAGAACAATATCAAACCAAATTAATTAATTAATCAATTAGAAAGACATACGGAAAAATCAATGAAAAAATATTTCGCTGCTACCGGGATTCGAACCACGCATCTTCTCCGTATGTGCGTTGTATCAAATGTGTTCAAAAATATAAAATGAATTAAGCGGTTAATTCTGGCGACGTCTACTGGCAGAAACACAAAGTAATTTGTGCCTACCGTACCAGAAAAGTGGATTGCTCTAAAAATGGAAAAAAATGTTAATCAATTAATAAATTAGACTTACAGATAAGGTCGATATATTCACGGAAGTATACAAGGCCGCTATAGCGTAATCGGAGAACGTGCCTGCCCCGGAAAGGAGGAGATCCGTGGTTCGAATCCCGGTAGCAGCCAAATATTTTTTCGTGGATTTGATTTTTCTGTATGTCTTTCTAACTGATTAATTAATTTGGTTTTAAATTTCACAGAACTTTCTCCTGAAAAAATTGCAACTTCACAATAAGAATGTGTTCTTGAATATAATATAGAACAATATCCTTCCACAGACGTTGAAAAAATATTTATAGTAATATACCTAAGGAAGAAGTTAACATTACTTATAACTGTTTTGGTAGGTTCATCCGTGTCTATTGCTTCTAGAAGCACAAGTCTAAACGAAACAATAAACAATAAATCGTAGACCATTCGCCAGACTCGGGATATAATACAATACTCCGTTACAAAGGTTCTCTATGGGGAGGGGTAGGCAAGTTAAGGCTTACATCTTTCTACCCTTAAATTTAGCTGTCCAGAGCCAGACTTGCTTAAGCCATGATTATGTACCTTGAGATAATTAATGGGAATTTTATAGATTCATTGAAAAAACCTTAATGTTTATTTGTTATTACGAATGGTTACAAAATGAGTTTCGCTTACATTTTTACGTAAAACTAGCTATAACCCGTCAACAATGACGGAATTTATTTCTGAATTTCAACTGTACACTATTAATTATTAGTTATATACATGTATATTAATTAGTTTAAATAAATAACGATATTGGAAAATCAATTGAAAATATAAACTTTTATTTATCTATACTATTTGAAATCATACTAATTTTGAAAACGAAATGAGATCAGCTTATGAATTGTTATTACGGTTGAGGATGGATATTCGAAATTAGTAGATATTATATATTATAATACAGATTCACTAATTAAGTAATCAATTTTAGATCCATCATAATTAATAAATCATAGTTTAATAAGAGCTCACCAAAAGATGGCGCTAGTTTCCCACCGAAGTGGTTTTGTACGCTGGGTAATATTAAGACTAAAATTATATAATATGAAAATTAAAAAAAAACACGTTTATATTCAAATGCATGTATTAAAAAGTAAAAATTTTTACCTCACTTTCCAAAAAGCGTGGGGGCTTTCCCTCTATCAAAAACAGAATAATGTTATCTATATCAATATCGTAACTGCCCACCTTTTATTTGGAGAGTGAGACAAAAAAATGTGGCCGAAAATTTATTTTTATATTTTTTAGTAGGTAGGAATATTTAAATATTAGCTTGATTTTTGAAAAAAATATTTTTTTTCATGTAATTTTCATTTAATCTGCATCCCTGCATCCCAGGTTGACTAGTTTATCTTCTCTTTCTTGTCTCGAATTTTCAATAATGTCATTTTCTCATATATTACATGCTATTTTATTTCACATATATTTTCAGATGGGAATGTTTATTTAACTTTTTTATTTAAAGAAATCTCTAAAGGTTTATGGTGGTCTTCAGTCATACAGGACGATTTTTTATTACATGATTTTCTTTTACTCTCTTTTGTCTATTTGTAGTTTTGTGTGGTGGAATCTTGTAATTGATTTTCGACCAACTTCTCGATGAGCTAGAGCTAAAACTTTACAAAATTCAAGAAAAGTGGATTCAAGTAAAATGCATTATTCAATCATTTTCGACAAGATTTGGTCATTTTTTCATCATTTCGATTAAAATTAATAATCACGTCAATCACATTTTAAATTAACAATCACGTCACTCACAAGTAAGAGCCTCAGAAACAGCTGAACGATACGTCGTTCGAAAATGTATTATTGCTGACGAAATTATCTTTATTGGGAGTTAATTGACTTCAATAATAAATATAACTATGAAATTTTGTATACATTTAAAAATGGTTTAATAATAATTATGTAAATAATAATAATTTACACGTTTTTTTACGTTTTAACCATGAGCCATGAGGCCAAATTAATGTAACATATTACAAAATACCCCAGGCTTATAAAAATCACATAAATGTAATGTGAGTAAACTCGCCAGAAATTGAACCTGGAACCTCCGGTTTGAGAAGCCAATGTCGTGCCTAGTGGACTACGGGGGCCATCACAATTTAAACGACACATTGTGCGAGGTCGCATTTCTGCCGGGTCGTATAGCTTTATCTCTTTCTCGCATAGGTATCGCTAACGCACACATCCACGTTCTTGAAGTGCTATGATCAAAAAATCACGCTGTACTCCAGATGGACCTTAATGTAACCAATCACAGAGCAAGTGGCGTAACTACGTGCCTCTGGCGCCATTTTTTCCCCGAATTCCGTCTTTGACCTTTCGATCGACTAGAAGCATTTGTGTCTTGTAACCTAAATTTCACTTGTAACCTTCATTTATCCAAAATTAATTCTGTGGAAATAGAATGTGAGTATGATTCACTATTTGCGTGCCTTGCCACACATCACACGATGCTTGCGAACTTCACGCGACCCATTGTAAGAACAAATTTCTTCACACCATCAAATTTATGAACCTTAATCTATCAATTAAGGTTCATAAATAATCAAATGATAAAAAAAAAAAAAAAAATTAAAATTATCAAAAAATTTTAATTTTTATTAAAAATTAAAATTTTAAAAAATAATCAAAAAAATAAAAAAATTATCAAACACCCAAAGGTCAATTCTTTTTATTAGTTACTTGTCACCCTGAAGATGAAACGGTTTTATAAATATATAAACTCGAGTCAGCACATAAACGAAGTTAATAGATAATAATAACTGTGATTGTAATGAATAACCAAAGTTATTTGCGATACGCATTAAACTTATTAATATACTAGTTTGATTTCCCTTGCGAGCATTCGACTCCTTAACTGTATCGTTAACTGTAAAGATTTTTGAAAACCAACTACGGGATGATCTCTTGTGGCTAGTGAAAGATTTACGGATCTTCGGTGGACAATTCCAATCTCTGGTCTACCCTTAGTCGTCTACGGTTCGTATATTAATAATGACCCCAAAACATTATCAGAGATTATATAGCTTGCCCAAAGGATTTTGTGACTTCGGTAATACAATTTTATTATATAACCAACTTACTAACAAGCTTACCATTACTCGGGGGTTGGCAGAGAGGATGGAACGCCTCACACTCTCGACTCTTCTATTTTTTTTTTAATCTCAATAAAATATATTTTGGTTTACGCAAATATAGCAATTTGCTCGCCTAACCCGAGATAAGATAACGTTAAATTAATTCGATCAATTAAAAATTTATATATATTTTTTATTTTCACGATATTTACTTTTTTCACTTGCAACTAGATGTCGTTAATATTTTTGTACTGGTGATTTTAACCGCTTATCAACCAAGTCACCGGAAAACCCAGTTACTCGATATCGTAATGACTGATTCCATAAATATTCCGTATAACAAGATTTATCGAATATTTTTGAAGCAGGTTATGACTTTTTGAGTTTTTCCCATACAAAAAAGATCATGGAGTAGGTTCATATTAGGATGTGCCTGTGATGACGCTATATTTAACAACACCACTATCTACTAATCCATTCCAACAGAGGAAGAGTATAAATAATTTATTTTTACAATTATATCTATGAGCACTGCACTAGGGACACGGAAAAAGTATCGATACTTTATAATCGATGCCGATACTTTTATACTCGATACTTTTAAGACAATACTTTAACTCGATAAGTATTTACGGTAGGTATCGACAACTGTTTTTACAACTTTCAAATAAACTCGCCGAAAATAAAGTCGCCGAAAAAACTAATACCCAAAGCCATTGACGTATTATAATATAGACATGTTATTCCCATATTAGCCGGCTTTCATATGCAGCAAATATTGCATTGAAAGAGACAACAAATCACGGCACACTTATTTCACAAACGCTCTGCGTGTAGACAGAAAAATCAGGTAATTTAAAGGTTAAATAAACTAGCAGGAAAGCAATCGGATTCGCCGATTGCTTACTGCTAGGCCCTGCGGGCGACTATTGTGGCCGCTCCGCGGCCAACGATGGCCGCTGCGCGGCCAATTGTCTTTGATGTGCAGCAAATACAATTGTTTACTTATGCCTACGTCAGCCGTTCGCGGCCAATTGTATCCAGCAAATTTCCACTTTTAATTACGGGTAGTTTAGATATAATTAAGACAAAGTATTTATTCAGTATTTCTAACCGAGTAATAAGTCAGAACGGAGTTTTAAAATTAATATTTTGAACATGTTATACAACATTATAATTATAAAAAATTACTCTCTTTAATTTGGTTAGTTACATAATAATAAAAAAATAATATAAAAAATATAAAACATGTGCAGCAAACATAATTGGCGCGAATTTCCATTTCCGCTATTGTGGCCGCGCAGCGGCCACAATAGCGGAAATGGAAATTCGCCAGATACATTTGGCCAGATACATAGGTAAACAATTGTGTCTGCTGCACATCAAACACAATTGGCCGCGGAGCGGCTACAACAGCCGCCCGCAGGGCCTAGCAGTAAGCAATCATCGCCGATTGCCTTCCTGCTAGTTTATTCAGTAACAAACAAAATATTCTCGACCGTAAAAAAAAATTCGATCCTGCCAGGATTCGAACCTGGAATCTTCTGATCCGTAGTCAGACGCATTATCCGTCGCGCTACAGACCGCAATGAGCAATACGGCAAAATTATTGTATACAAATAGATTTTTTTGACAGAGGAGGAGCTGTCAGTGACAGACAAAAAATGAAACAATTATCGAATTCTTATTTGTATTTATTTTTATCGATAAAATTACAGCGTCTTATTTTCAACATTGATGTGCGCATTATATTTTTGAGTGAGGTACAGGTTATATGCACGAACAACATGATTCCTGCAAAATTATCTCATCTACTGTATTCTGGCTAACCTGCAAAATTGTTATTAGTGTCATCTCTGAATAATTTTGGAAATTTTTTAGAACACACGCCACACGGTCCATGAATATTATGTCTCAAAATAATATCAATACAATAACTGTCATAATCAATGATATATACGTCAATGCGTAAAATGACATTCAGTTCACTTCGCAGTTTATAAAAATAGAAAGCGTAAAGATAATGAATATGCAAAAATATAAAAACAAAAGGGATCGAGAAGGGAAACATGCTTACGTCAAACGTCAAACGCGCTCAAACGTCAAAAAGCGGTATCGCCAGAACAAAAAATATATTCCCGCGTCACAGTTGGCTGTTTTCTATGACAATAAAAACACGGATTTTTTAAATATTCCACGAAAATATTTAAAAACAACGATTAATATCCGATAGTTTAATATAATTTGAATAATATCAGTTTGTTCGTATTCCTATATTTTATAATCTTTTTAATGTAATCTAAAATGTTTTTTTTAACTGGCAAAATAAATTATCCAAATGCAGAAACATACGACATTGGCTGGCGTAATTAATATATTGATACACCGCATGTTTGGATAATTGGAAGATAGTCACTTGATAGCAATGTCTTGCTTACTTGACTGCAGATTTAAAATAATACATTTGCTATATGCCAGAGCTTGTGCCTGGGTAATCTCTGTAATAAGGCGATGATAGCAGCAAACTCAGTCTGCTCAGTAGCCAGGCAGGCAGTATTGGTTGTTGAAGCAGTTTGTGACTTTTTGAGATATCACAAGACTTTGGCCCATACTATAAAAAAGGTCTTCAAGCAGGTTCAGATTCACAGGCCTTCAGTAAATCTGAAGGATGTGCCTGTGATGATGCTACATTTAGCAACACCGCTATCTACTAATCCATTCCAACACAGGAAGTATATGAATAATATACTTTCGCAATTACATCCGTAGGTATGTGCTGTACAGAACAGACGAAGTAATACAGGATTACGAAAAAATCTTCATAGAATGATAGAAAATATATTGGTACTTACTATGTGGTATCGATTATACAGGATTAAAAAAAAAATCGGTACTACTCATGAGTAAAAATTTTATAAAAGGCCCATATGGAGCTGTTAATAAATAAACAAAAAAATTGTAATATCGATTAGAGATGGGAGTCGTAGACTGTTCTTTCAGAAAAGTTCACTTTACTGAATGAAAGAACGGTATAAGTTCACCTAACTTAACTAAAATTCCCATCAAGTATGTACTACGGCCCCCGGCCGATGGTTCGTCTACTACATTAACGATTAGTGATGGGCGTTGAATGGACGGACTAGTTAAAACAAACCGTTGACGTTTCATCGACGCTTCGACGGTTTACGTTTATCGTATGGACTATGTAGTTGAATTCGTAGACGACTAAACGAAGAATCCTTCGTTCGTAATTCAACGTAGTGCAAAGCGACGAGCGAGAGCAAGACAAAACATCTCCTCACTGTCGACTTGCAGACGGCTCGACGGGTAACTTAATTTCAGCTCTAAAGTACACGACCACAGAGTGCAGATCTGTGTGCACGACACTACGACAGTGACTTGAAATTTGAATGCGCGCGTTAAAGCGAGATAGGTATAATAAGATATTATTTTTTACTTTTATTATGCGACGTTTTGGTGAATAATTCCCAATTTTATGCAATATAAAATAAAACAACTCTGTTTAATTATTTTACACATTATTTTCTTTTGTGTAGATTCCTTTTTCATTTTATTCTTAGTGCTTTATTTTGGAGTATTGTTATTTTTTTTTATTTATTCTTCACTATATAAAAATACTTAGGGACATAAAAGAGCACAGTTGTTTTATTTCATTTATTTAGTTGACATTGTGACGAATCGATTGTACATTTCTTTTTACATATAGGCACAAGTAGCAATTTTACTTTCCCTAAAACTATATTCCTTCGATTTTCTTTAAATTTAAATTTTCTTTAAAAAGTAACGTTGTAATTGTAATAAAAATAGCCTACGGTTAAATCGTCGAGCAGCGTCGCGTAGACACATCGTCCCGAAGTTTAGATAGAACGTCTGCATAATGCATAACGAAGTTGACGCTTTAAATTAGTCGACGAATTCAACTAGTTGTAGTTGATAGGGACACGAAAAAAGTATCGATACTTTGTGGTATCGAGTACTTTTCTTTCGATACCGATACTTTTACTCAATGAGTACTTTTTGGCAAGTATCGATACCTTTTCTTGGTCACTTTTTTGGCGACCTTTTTTTGGTTACCTTTATCATTTTTTTCTTGGCGACCTTCTTTTTTTTTGGTCATCGATATATTCCTATGATATTTTCCCGATTACTCGATACTCTGGAGTATTGATACTTTTACGAGTACGATACTTTTTTTCCGATGCTACTCATGAGTACAGTATCGATACTTTCTATTCGATATCGTGTCCCTAGTAGTTGATCGACTCGTCAATCGTCGATGAACGGTCTAGTTTCGTGGACAACATATACGTCGACGTTTGACCCCGCTCCCCAATACTCATAGTAAAGAACGGGACAGCGCGTACGCAGTCCCGACTACCAAAAATTACGCGCCCGAGTTATTCGCATTAGGGATAATCGCAAGGGTCAGCCCAACCGAAGTGCAATGGAAGAGCCTCGCCCTGGGGGAACCGCCTTGTTGATCACGGTATCCCCTACGCCAGGTAAGTATGCCTGAGCAGACGTTCATCGCAGTTAATAAAGGATCTTGGAGGCCACCCGTGTGTTAGTTGCGAACGAAAGTGGCGCTATCTAGTGCCGCAATTGTGAAGTAAAATATCGATTCTATGTTTTAAAAACTCGACCAAGGGCCGGTTGTTTTAAGTTGGATTAAAGTAAAAGTCGTTTACGTTTCGTTCATACTATATTACACAGTGTGAATCAATGTCCGAGTTTTAATTTAAATAAATCATATGGTTTAAGAACTTCGAGGAGACCGTTCAATGCTAAATAAGAAGAGAAGCTTGTTGGTGTACTGGTTACGACATTCGCCTAGTGATCTGGTGTTCGGTGGTTGAGCCCCATTCCAGGACCCCATAAAGTTCTATTATCGTAGCACAAGCGCTTAGCTTAGTTTGAAAATAGTAAAAATATTGATGCAATATGTATTCCGTGTTCGCATCTCTATTTTTGTTTTTAAAAAAGGAGAAAACCTGGCTAAAACTACATCTATGTAAGATACAAATGGTGCATTTAGAATCCAAAAATTGGATTAGACGAAAAAGATTCTTTGAGACAATGTTCGAGCGGTTCACTAATTTCATCAACATTTTATTCTCCAGCGATGCCCATTTTTGTTTGAACAGGCATGATGATAAGTAGAATTGGAGGGTCTGGAGCCGAGAGAACCCCAAACTCAAACATTAAAGGCCTCTCCATTCTCCAAAAGTGACAGTTTTGATGGCTATGTCATCAAAGAGTATTATCGATCCTTATTTCTTAGGTTCCTATCTACCTATTTACCCAGATTATAGGTATTTCAGCGCGTGGTGGTGGAGACATAGATGACAATGTTTTAAATATATTATGTTTAGCGAAAAAAAAGGAGTTGGTTTTTTAATTGAGTTTTCATAAATGAAAAAACATCTTGCCCACCTTATATAATAAACTATAGATACGTTATAAGCCTTATTTGTATTCGTTATCGAACGGACCTTCTTTGTGATCGGGCGTGACTATACGCCGTAAAAAAAAAGTACCGGGGAAAAAGGAACAGAGAATCGGACACTATTTGTTTATTTGTAAATATTAACAGATATAAGAAAATGATGTAAATAAATAAATGAGAGTGTAAATAGTTAGTGATTAACATATTAACTTATATCTTATCATATCTCACATAGAAATAATTTTGAAGTAGTACATAATAAAAACATAAACATGTTAAAATAAAATATATTGTAGTAGAGTAGAACTATTGTAAGAATGAGTATGTTATTTTAGTCACCGTGACTTTAATTACCTGATTTTTCTGTGCCGTGGTTTGTTGTCTCTTTCAATGCAATATTTGCTACATATGAAAGCGGGCTAGAATGGGAATAACATGTCTGTATTATAATATGTCAATGTTGCCCACCCTGTAAATTTATATTTTTTCAATTAAGATAAATTATCGAAGTCTCACAGAGACGAAGCTATGAATGTAATAAATCTATATGGAAGTCTTTTTATACGATGGCCCAGGGCTTATAATCTGTATGAGCTGGCTTGAGTGACCATTCTACCCAATGCAACGTTCACCAATTCCGTCGTAAGAACATCCACACATTATCAAAATTTAAAGAAGTTTATAAATGTTCCAAATTGGAAACTCATGTATTTAAAGGGTAATAATTTAAAATATTTATTCATTTTCTACTAGTTTCATATTCCTACAGGTTGATGTTTTCTAAAACGGAATTTTATCTTGTTTAAAAATACACACCAGCAAGAAATTTTCCACCTTTTTAAATATAAAAACATGTTTTTTCTTTGTTAATTATTTTATTCCGCGTAATTTATTCCTTGATAATTGAAAAATAACAGCCCGTTTCTATTGTTATCTTTAATTCTTCCAGCAGACTCCTCTTCTTACTTTTGTTCTCCGTACATCTTGAAAATACACAAACAACAAATACAAACTTAATGTCGGAAAATTTTGCTTACTTTAAATTTTTCCACCCTCTATAACAGTTTTCTTGGGAACTTTTATATTCATTAACTTTTTGTGTTACACAAAAATCATACTTGTTGTGTTGTAACGGAGTCTTATAGTTAGGTATGTATCTTAGATATTTAAATTAAATTAATTTATATATTATTAACTGTTTATTTATTTAGGAAACAAATAAGTTGATGATGTGTATGAAAAAGAGCATGGGTTTTCAGAATCGAACATAGTAACCTGTGTCCAAACAAATTTCACATAGAAACAAATTAGAAATATATAAACAATAAGAAGAACAAATAAAGAATAGAAGACAATAATAGTAGCAATAGAATAGAAAAAGTGACTATAGTTAAGTAATAAAATAATGTAATGTAATAAAATTAATGAGTATTAACATAGTATGTAATAACTTAGTGATTTTTTTATATTCTTAAAGTAGGTAATACAATAATTTTAAAAATTTCTAATATATGCAGAATAAGATATAAAGTATATATATTTTTTCCATACCTTAAAATTGAAATGAAAATTGGAAGGAACATATACTTATATTAATTTAAAACATGTAGTATTTTATGTCAATTTCGACAAAAAATACTGGTCGTGTAACATTGAATTAAATAATTTCAAACTTATCAACATAAATTGCTCTCCCAGAGAGTTTTGTCGGCAATAGAATTCTTCGAAAATATCTCGATAATTACATAAATCACAGATATTCCTACTATTTTCTAAGCTGTCAAAAACATTTTAATCGTTTTTGCTTTCAAAAATTACATTTTGAATGTCAAAGGTATTTGTAAACAAAATTTATGGTTAATCTTTTTAAACTTCTATTTCGGAATAATGCCATACATATTAAAATAATATTTCTTTAAAAAACTCTAATAAATAAAACGGCGCCATCTATACTGTGTATGGGGGTGGCGAATTTCAACCACAGATGGTGGTAGTGAAATACAACTTACATAATATGAAAAAAGTTGTTCAAATTCAACAGATATACAACATAGATTATTTCTTTGTTTTGAAAAATAATCCGCCTTTTACCAAACAACCTGACAAGCCAACTTCCATAAAATATACATCTCAATTACAAGACACACATTCTCATAGTTTGAATAAGTTCAAGAAAATATTCGTGAATACTTAAGAATAATTAATTTCATACCATACCGAGAAATTGTTGTGAATATTCTGATGTGTTTTATTGAAACTTTAATTTAAAAGATTAGTTTAAAATCCAAATTATATAAAAAAAACTAGGAATGGTATGAAATGAAATATCTTTAGGAAACCACTACAAAAAATATTCTGCAAAAACAGTTTAAAATTTACCAGTTTATGCAATTTTCATAAAAATATGCAAATATATATCTAAATATTGTAATATTTTGTTGAAAAGTTGGGCTGTCGCACACAAGGCTTTTTAGGTTATCAGGCAAACGTCTGTCGGGAAGTCCATTCCAGCATTGATTTGCACATATATGTTCTACATATTTAATAAATCATTTACCGTAACTAAAAAAAAAATTAAACACTTCAAGCACTGCAGCGAAACACATCAAAACATTTTATTGCATTTGACAATAGGATCATTCATGAAATTTCTGAGTGACACATATGGAGCGTTTTACCCAAGTGGCGAAATAAATTAATGCGATTTGCGAGAATTGGATGGAATATTCGATAGTAAAATGTTCGTAGACGATTGATATACAAATTGCAAAATGGTGTGATTTAAGTAAAATCTTTAAGTTTAATTCGTGTTAAGTGGCTTTGTCTATTTGATAATTAATTAATCACTAATTAATTAATCAGTGATATCATTTGACGCCCGCAGACATGACTGGTGATAATGTGTTTAAATAACAGTTTGTTTTGTTTAACAAAATGTTTACTCTATAAATTAGCACAATTCGAGATAAAACCATTTATATTTTGTCGTTTCTGAGTAAATCGAATATTTCAATAGAGCTGTGATCGATAACCAGCTTTGAATTTCAATGGAATAATGAGAACAATAAATTAAATTAAACTGATAATATCTAATAACGTGTTCGGTACTGCTAAATAACGCGCGTATTATTTAATTTAACAAAATAAGCCTTTCATTTGCAAAATTCGTTCAGAGATAAACCTGATTCCATTTAATTTTCCCTGATAAACCATTAAATTTTTAAAATATTTTTAAGTGGAGTGTCCATTGAAAAGGGGCTATTTCTTCTTTAAAACAAATAATTTTTTTAGAAATATTATGTATTAGCGATTCATGAATTGTATTAAAAAATGATTTGATATCTGAGTAGAAAAAATCCAAATAAAATTCCTTAAACCTTGGACATATCTATAAGGTCTAAGTGGTTCACTTGATACATACGACAAGAGCCTCGTAAATTTTCACCTAAGTAGCTTGTTGGTCTTGTGGTTAGGACTCTCGCCTCGTGATCCAAAGGTCGCGGGTTCGAACCTCACTACAGACCAGCAAGTTAGTCCTATTTTCGTAGCACAAGCGTTTAGCTTAGTTTGAAAATAGTAAGAATATTAATGAGACACGTATTCCGTGTTCGCATCTCTATTTAAAAAAAAAAAAAATCTCCTTATAACAAAGAAGAAAAATTACAAACCTAATGACTCTAAAAAATAACAGCACAACTCTATGACTCTCTACAAAATAGTCAATAACAACACACCCACAATACTGTCACAAATATACATAAACATCCCTGTCCGATCAATGAGATCTCCAAGCCTTTTTCACACTAAGTTTTATAACACCAATCTAGGTTATTTCTCTCCTCTACCTAGAATGATCCATCACTACAACGAGATTTCATCCAGAGACAGCAACCTTGATATACTCCTTATGACACAGGGTCAGTTCAAAATTGAAATTTTGATAAACTCGGTTGACGGTCGCTTGAGCGTGTAATACATGCTTGTCATAAACACACGGTGTTGACCTTGGAACCCACGCACTCGCCGTAAACTTATTAATATAGAAATCATTCCTAAATTCTATTTATTGATTTGTGATAGTCTTTATATTATACTCAATATTATTTAAAATTTATTTATCATTAAGGCATTATTTATTATTAATTTATCATAAAAAGTGTATTACGTATTATGTAAAAACATGCTTATCATGAAATCAATTCTAAATTGTATATATTGATTTGCGACAGTCTCTATGTTGTTCTAAATATTATTTACAATTCATTTTATCATTAAGGCATTATTTATTATTAATTTATCATAAAAAGTGTATTGTGTAATTATATCATATTCAAAATGTTTACAATTTGTACTCTAATGTTACTCTAGAAACATCTATGGTCAATAGTGACCTGTTGAAGGTTTGTTTGTTAAAAAAAGAAAAATAAAATAAAATATAAAACAATGGTGCACTTATGTAATCATGTTAAAAGTCTTCTTTTTTCTTTGGCATACATAACAGACCAGAAACCACGTACTCTGTGGTATGCCTTAAGTGTGTTCCAGTTATGTTCCATCTCATGATATACAATAAAAACTAGAATTTTCGTCAATGACGATTCTCCATCACCGTCTAAAAATCTATAGGCACACATTAAATAGAGTATCCACGTATCGAATTGCCTTTTTCTTGAATAAAAAAGATGAAATGCAATAGTTAGCACATAATTTAATCATCACAATTAATGCCACCTGCCACGACCATCGGAGGCCTTACTGACGTAATCATCAAGTTCAAACCGTCTCATTTTCCATTTTCCCCCGTAACACGTATCTAGCTTTGTAACCCTTAAGCCATGTATTCACTAGGGGACAAATTGTCCCTCAACAGCATGCGCGGCATAGAGTCTACGTGACGTTGCAACGTCGCGCACTGTTCCGCGACCTCGCGCACAACATAGCGCGGCATTTCTACGTGCCGTGGCAAGGTTGCCATGCGCACGGTACCCGAGCGTACTCACTGCAACATTCTGCGGAGCGCCAGTACCACGTGGTATGTTTACAAGTGAATACGCATGCGCTGTATCTGTCAAGATGACAATGCGGGGAAACGAAATCGTTCTCGAACTCATCGAGCTGTATCGATCGAAGATCGCATAGAATGTCCGTCCTTCTTTCTCTTTGCAGTTAATAATTTCGCATTCTCCTCTTTTTTCTCCTCTTACTTTTCGATAAACTCATTAACATAAACAGATACGCGGCTATCATCATAACCTCATAGGGCGATATATTTCCGTGACGTCTGGAAAACAATAATTATTTGCAAAAAGGACCTTGTTTTTAATAATATTCACTACAGTAAAACCTCGTTAATTTGAAATTGCGACCCAAAAAAACATTTCGAATTGCGCGGAACCCCGTTTTCGCCAAATGTGATACTGCAGCTGTCATCCGTAACCTCATCGGATGACATTTCCGCGACAAGCTATGCGAGTCCCGGTGTGTGCACGTCAATTGACCGCGTCATTGTCCCCGAAACATGAGCGTAGATGTTGATGCGACATGTCGAGCGGAATGTTTCGCGATTTGTCCCCTAGTGAATACATGGCTTTAAACAATCGTATTTGAAATGTGTCATCTCAATGCCATGTTAAAACCATGTCAATCTTGGATCGTCAATAAACTAGTTGATACACCAACCGGGAGTATTTATTATTGCATACTCGTCTGTCCTACTCGTCACGCGCTTGCCACGTATTGCAGTACACATCGGAGATTCACATTCAGATTCAGGTAGGGTCAGACTTCTTCCTCACACTCAAAAAAATTGCTGGCCATACATATAATATACCATCACCCCTGACTCGGCCAATATTCCTTTATCAATAAAACTAGCGACCCTGCCCGGCTTCGCTCGGTACAGTTTTGCTTGTACTATATTTATATGATATTTAATTAGATGAGTTGATGATGAGTAGCTTATTGATCTTGTGGTTTGGACTCTCGCCTCGTGATCCAAAGGTCGCAGGTTCGAATCTCACTCCAGACAAGCAAGTTAGTCCTATTTTCATAGCACAAGCGTTTAGCTTAATTTGAAAATAGTAAGAATATTGATGTGACACGAATTCCTTGTTCGCATCTCTATTTTTTTAAAGAAAAGAAAAAATGATTTGGTATAAATGCAAAGGTTGATAAGATACTTAATGTGATAAGGATTAATACTGGATTGGTCAAAATTGCTGGAAAGTTAACCATTATATCTTAGTTTTACATTAATTTGATAAAATTTTATAAAAGAAAATGGTTGGTGTATGTTATCCTTAAAAGAAAGATATAAGCTACCATTAACTTTTTTGTAGATCATTTAATTTTACACAGTTGTCTCCAAAACGATTTTTTTGTATCTCGAACGGATTAGGCAGCGTTTTCCATGAGACCGCTTTAGTGGAAAAATTTTTGCCGGCTTGATTGATTCACTAATACCGTTAATGCTCAGCTTATATATATATAAGCTAAGGAAATTTTAAATGCACAAAAATCTTTCTGAAGAAATGTAGACCATAACAGTAAAAACGTAATATAAATTCGTACAGTGGTTCTCGAGATCAGCGCGGTCATACAGACGGACAGACGCTCGCCGGGGACTTTTAAACTATGTATTGATTATTTTAAATGTTTATTGTTTCAGTAATCTGCACTGCAAACCAGAATTTGAATTAGTGGAAAGGACCAGGACTACTATCGGGGGTAAGCTAAAGTGTCAGTTTATTTGAATTATTATTTGAATTGGACAGGACTTAAGATTGAATTGATTAATTATGAGCTTTTGAAACAATTGTCTGTACATTCTTTACAACCTTTAACTATTACTGAAATTTCAGGATTACCACCCTAGAAATGGATGAAATAGTTATAACTTGGTTTATTTGGTTACCTGATTTAAAAAATGTATTGTCAAATAATAGCACAAAAAGTAATATTAAAATAATTTTAAAAACCATCGATTATTCCAAGAATTTTGTGTGCCTAGTGTTATGGAAATTTAAAAAAAGTATCAATACTACAAATCTTTAAAGAAAAATATATAATGGATCTTCCAGGTCTACAAGATCATTTCAAATATAAATTAAGCGCAGCCCAAAACCATTATTCCTTTGTAGGAATTAAAGCACTCAATTCATTACCCTATAAATTAAAAAAAATTCAAGACCTAACGTCATTTAAAAATGAACTAAAAATATATATTAAAAAACCTCTTAAAATTCCCTTGAGCTTCACTTTATATTTATTTATTAAAGAAAACACATTATAATTGTGAAGTTGCTATTTCAGAATGAAGTTCTGTGAATTATTAAACAAATTTTTATTAATCAATTAGAAAAGACATATAGAAAAATCAAATTAACGAATAAATATAATGGACCTCCATTCTATTCGGAGATGGCTTCATCCTTCTTCATCCAACTACATCCATCCCATCCCCGGATAGAACGGAGGTCGGTTGGTTCGAATCCCGGTAGCAGTTAAAATATTTTTTCGTTAATTTGATTTTTCTGTATGTCTTGTTCTGTGTGTTCTGTATATCTAATTGATTGATAAAAATTTATTTATATTTATTTATTTTGTTCTCAATATTCTTAACATTGTAATATCCTTGAAATTAATTAATAAGCACGAGCGTCAGCTCTTTTATGACGAGTAAAACGTTTATTTGTATTAATGTATTGTTTTGGATTCATGAAATTATTGTAATATTTTATACCTATAATAAATAAATATAAAAATGTCAAGCTTTGAGGTTTTACCTACTAATTTGGCTTTGCGTATATTCGATCATAATTTTATATAAACGGTTATTTAGATCAACCCTTTAACAAGAAAAAATTATTAAATGAGTTATCGAGTGAATTATTGTAATTATTTACAATGAATTGTACCCATTTTACGATTATTTAAAAAAAACATAGCTTTTGGAAACTTTTATGGATGGCAAAGTACTCAACACCACCTGGATGTAATATAAGAGTGGTAATATATTTTTAGACTTTTTAACAAATTTGAAGACTTTACTTTTATTTTTTATGAAAAAAACTTTGTCATACACTATGCGTACTTAGTATTATATCAATATAAAAAACACTTTCAGTTGAATCATCAGAAAAGCGTGTCTAGATTTATGCTATTTATGCCCCAGGAACACATGTCAAAGATTGCTGCCAAAATTACTTTAAATTTGGTTCGCAATATAGTGACAACACCTATTAAAAGAATTTATTTTACAGATAAACAAAACACAAATAAAACTTGGTGATAATAAGGAGTAAATGTCAACAGTAATAATAAGTAATACGTATAATGTATATATTGTACATGGTCGGGGAGGGGGACGAGTTTCCTGTATCTGCCTCACCATACGACGATATCCTTCATATTTCTTATTAAAAATATCTATTGAATTTTAAATGTTAGTATAGTCTGTTATTGTATTACGAATAATTTTGATTATATTTTATACTTACGAAGTATAAGAATAATAAATGAACACCATTCGCGGTGTACACACAAGTGCTTCATATGCTGAAAATTAGACGTGGTGTCGCCACCTTTTACCATTGACTGCAGCTATCAGATAGATTTCGTCGATATGTGAAAGTATGTTGACTTATTCTCTAGGGCCAATTCACTGAAGTATAGGTCTTTTGTCTTTTCATATAAGTTTGAAATTGAGTTGGTGTCCGTACAGTGCGTAATACGCGTATTGTACCCACACTAACTCAATTGCAAGATAATGAGCCATATCATTAGCTGTAAAAAATAAGACTGAATCGATGTGCGATGGTGTTGTCGTTTGTAAAAGAGTCTCGATTTCTTTAACTTTTCCATATATTTCCGTATATTCTACCGGTTTCTAGGTGTTTCTTGTATTCTTAAACGTCGAAGTGTTGGGATTTCTTCAATTACGTGCAGTTAATCTAGTTTCTACAAACGACGCAATATTACATTTTCCATGGTTGCCTACGTGACGTTTATAGATATTTCCACATGTAATATCGAAAAATATTCGCAACCCTGAACAATAATTGATATATTTTAATAATTTAGAGTTAACTCCTCCAACTATTACAATGAACAACTAGAAATTCAATATATTTATTTGTATATCTGTATTTATTTCACAATGGAAACCATATACAACTGCTTAGAAGGAAAAGAGCGCCAAGCCATTAGGCAAATTGGAAAATTTTCATACTTACAAATGCTGTATTCAGATATCAGAGCCTTTTATACGAGTATATAAGAAAGTAAGGATTGGATGGTACGCTGTGATTATTTTGAATAACTCAGAAAGTATTGCTCCATATTTTCTGCGTTTACGATTATTAAAAAAGTAACATTTGATACAGTAGTACTTAGAAACAATATTTCAGAACTTAATAAAAAATATTCAAATACAGTGCTTTGAAAAGCGATAATTTAAAACGTTATTGGTTCTGAAAATCAAGTGATTAACCTTCAGCAAACCTTTCAGAAAATACTCGTAAGCAACTATGAAGTCAATTCATGTTCCTACGAGCTGTCTAGTTTTAAGCATTTTAAATGAGAAAATAATGCTTTTACTTACTAAGTACCTAACCGCTATGCCGTTTCTCAGAGGGGTTTGCAGAGAGGTTGGTACGCTATGTACTGTCCTGGTACACCACTTTTGTCTTATTCACTTTTATACCTCTGCTCCGCTTTTTATAGAAAACACTTTGGTTTTTCGAACCTCCGAGATTATTCTTTACATTCTAATGTTTTGTGTTTAATTTCACCCACGGCATGACGGATAATAATAATAATAATAATAATAATCTGTTGGTGAAGTAGGTTAAACATGTCTTTGCGATTGTGGATTACATACCACGGAAAAATAATAATTTTCTATGCATCAAATTTTATTTTTGGAACAGAAAAATGCAACAAATAAAAAAATAAACTAAAAATTAAATTAAATTAAAAATGTTTACATATTTTTCTTCTGAGAACACAATTACTGGATTTTTTCCACAAAGGGATAATTATTTATTAAGATAAATTATAGAAGTCTCACAGAGACGTAACTATTTCTAAAAAGGGAATTAAAAAAATTTAAATAATATCTTTCAGGCATATTTTAATCCATACGTTATATATTTTGGAAGAATATCATGTACCTATATGTATTATACATTCAAAAGAATATTTTAAAAATTTCAAAGCAGGGACATCAGTGTTTGTTGCTCAGTCATTCTGTCCACACGACTCAACCACCAAGTCTTAACAATATTATGAATTTTGTTCTTAGCTTCTCAAAAAGAGTAAAGAAACTAGGACTGATCCATAGACATATCTTATGCCTCAAAATTTTCCTTTCGAATATTTCTAGCGCTTGCTCATTTCTCTTAGTCAGTACCCATGTCTCAGGTGAGTATGCGAGCGGTAGGATATGAGCGAAGAACTATTCTGAATTCACCAACCATCTGTTGGAAACACGCCATTCTGTTGACATTAACGAGGGTATAGAAATTTAACATAAAAATATCAGGGGCTTACATTGAGATTAATAAAACATTTTTGAATTGCATTGAATGAAAAAATATCTACAGAAAATTAAATAGATATTATAAAAAGTCAAAGCTTTTTAACAAATATGATAAATAGTCTCATTTTAAAACTGTTTTTACAGTATTCCTTAATTAGTTATCCATTTCATACCCTCTCTCCTCCTTTCCCACCACTTTTATTTACAGTTTTGTCCATGCCCGTAATTTTAATTTTAAAATACATTGTATCTTGTCACGAATGAATTGCATGGCCCTGCGTTGCGTGACGCCTTTTATAGATAAATTCCATCGAGAGATTTGTTCTAGGGTATGCTAGACGATTCCAAAGTAATGTTTTAGTGCATGATGGAATGTATAAGAATCTTCGGGAGAACACGGTCATGGATGACTTGTCCTGCGTAGCCTGTGTTATATTCGTGAGTTTGCGGTCATGGTTGACTGACCCTGAATTGCGTGACACTGTTATGTTGTTGTCAGTATTCAGCAGGTTCATCTTCTTGTTACAATATGATATAGTATAAATAAATATTTAATGGTGGAAAATAAAAATATGTACTGTTAAGACACCAGTTATATAATTTGTTTTAAGGAGATGAAGCGTCTGAGTGGCAGCAGCGGTAGACGCAATGAAGAATAACAAAATATGTACTCTGTTTTACTCTGAAACACGTGTATTATCAATTTAAAAAATATAAAACTCTAATTTCTTTTTAATATATATCATGTTTTAAAGGAGGCTCTTCGTATAAAAATGTTAGAAAACTGTAAGAAATAGAGAAATGTGCTAAATTTAGCGCAAGAAAAAAAGGCATAATCCAAGATAATGTTCTCATGGTTCATACAACAGATCCGTCTGAAAATAAGTATTTCTCGATATAATTTAATATCGTGATTGGAGATAATTGACGCTTAAATAATAAGCATTAAATAAAATATTACACTTCAAAGTTTCGAAAATTGAACCATACATTTTGAATGTCAGTCACTACTTTAAGAATAAAGAATAAATAAGAATAAAGGTTTACAGAAGAAAAACCATAAGACGCAAACATAAGGAAAAAAAAGTTATGCAATATAAATTTTGTTTTTTTCATGGTAGCACCAAACATTATATAATTATGAATTAATAAATTCTTCGACTTCGCTTAGAAAATATTTTAGAAAAAATCATTTATCACCCTTTGAAAATGCATATCATCGTCATCAAGTCGTTGTACACAATTTCAGCACGATCGCATGACGGGAAGTATGTTAATTTTCACTTCCAATATTTTTACACATTCATTTCCGGCAATCGAAGGGTTAGGGAATTCATATTTGTTGGTACAAAGTATGTAGAAATACCCGGAATAAATTCTGTATTATATTTTCATATTACCGGAAATTATTCGAAATATTTTTTTACAAATACAAAAGTTAAACGCTAGAAAACACATATTGTAAAATATTTTGAATATTGAAAATATTGACAACAGAATGAAAAAAAAAATTCGTATTAGAAATTGTATTGGAATCAGAACACAATAACACTTTTAAGGCGTACCTTAACCATCTAAGTATTAACTTTGAATTCGGGCTTAAATCAGTGGCGTCCAGTAGGCATATGCTCAGGTTGATCAATTACTTACTATACATATATGTATAAAAAAATAATACAGTAAAATTGTCTCATATATTTCAAAGATGATAAATGCATAATTAAATCGAGAATTGAACTAATTTCAATTAAATTTTTCTTTTGATTACACGATATACAAAAAATGACGATCAATCACATTTTTTATAATATCATCGATGAGAATATCGTCATAAATAAATGCACCTAATCATATTTTATGTTCAAAATAAATGTTTAAAAACTTTTACAAATTAAAATTTAACGAAATTTCTTTATAAACTAATAAAGTTAAATAAATTGTATTTTTTAGAGGTTGTTTCTTAAATAGAAACACTTTTTCTAGTGAAAGCTAATTTGACAGCTGACAGCTTATTTGTGCTCAGTTTGGGTTTCCATTTCAACATGAATAGACTAACACCAGAAAAACCCTTGCAAATTTATTTTGAAAATTGTAGTATCGACATCATATTTGAACACAAATGGAATAAAATTATCTGTTAAATAAACCTAATACCGTGGACATTACCACGATATTCGAGTTTTATTTCATTTAAAAAAAAACTAAAAAACCTATATTAATTGTAATTAATGACTTATAAAGATACAAAAGTAATAATTGACATAGAAAATAAGCATATTGACCATCGGAGTACACACAAATCATTAAGTATGTTAGCAAATATGTAATTAGTAGCAATGTCGTTTCTATTAGTGGTATGCGCACAGTTCTCATTAAAAATTTGACATTTCCAAGAAAAAAATTGTAGTACGAAAAATGAACTCACAAAAGTAAAAATAGGGCGAACATACGACGGCTTTAGAATGAAAATATTCAGGTTAGTTCAACATTCTTCCAGATAAAAGAAACAAATGTGACGCATGCAAACAAGTAAAATAGGACAACGGCTAGAATTTCAGATCGTCTTTTTGTATTTAGATAAGGATTTTTTAAATAATATTTGTTTCCCAGTATCTTTAGTAATGCACAGATTTTTACTTGTATGCGCTGCACGCCACTGGTATCAATTTTCCTTAACTTGCTCGGTACATCTGTACGGGGAATATAAAATACGCGGTCCAGTGAACGAAGTAATTGATTCAATATAAAATCAGTTTCGGATTCCTAGTTTACATACATCGTAAATCAGAGCTGATTGATTTTTTTAAACATTTTATGAATACTTTGTAATGTATGCTATCGTTTATTGAAAACTTATGGATACAGTAGTATGGAGGTGGCGCTGGTAAATCATCTTTTTACTCCCTTTCTTTTATCTCGTGGCGTCTGCTTGCTTGACGAAAAAACTTTGGATCGATTTTTAACCCTTTTTCCGTGATCCAATCGAGCTGAAACTTTGCAGGCAGACTCGTGGCAACGATAAAAATGATCTAACAAATTTAAGTTAAATTTAAAAAAAATATTATAGCACAATTTTGGATTTTTCGAAATTTTAACGGTTTTTTTCAAATCGGAAACCATAAAATGAGAAAGGAGTCCGACGCGTGTTGAAGGCGCGAAACCTGTTTCAAATAGTCTGACTCGAACCAAGGGTCCGATCAGATGGTTTCGCCGACGCCATGCCCCCCTTCACCAATTATTACGTTTTCAATATTCTATAAGTTTTAAGGATAATAATATACATGGATTAGATTTTCCACATGAACTTAAAGCAAGAGGAATATGTTGTTATAATATTTAATTGGAAACAATACAAATAAGAAAGGGAGTATAATAAAAACTTGGTTTTTATGGGTTAGTTTTTTTAGCTATTACAAACTAATAGTTGTATTTGTACCACATTAAAAACAAATATTAACAACTAGGTGTGCCCGCGCGGCTTCGCACGCGTAAATTTTTAGTACACTGTTTGGATCGTCATAGAACTTTCGCGAACCTTCTAAAACATTCTCCTTCCAGAACTTTCAAGAAATTTATCGAATGTACAGGAACCTTCTAGACACACCGACACATTCCGCCACTCAGTTTAGAACCTTATAGAACTTTCGGGAATTTTCTGAAACCTTCTCCTTCCAGAACTTTCTAGGGCAGGTTTTTCCGAACCTTCTAGACTCACCGACACAGTCGGCGCGCCCATTTTGAAACAATCTGAAGCATTTGCGGCCTTCCCTTAACAAAACAATGTGCTAAAAAGCACATTTTCGACACCCACTCCCACCCACGCACAGCCACCCCCACTAAACTCGCATATTTTCGATGTGACACCAAGGGCCATCCACCACCATAACCACCGGTGGGTGGTTGAGGCTGGTTGTAGAGAAAACTTGGTGGATAGGGAAACACGGGTTTCTTTTTATATATATATTGATTTAACGACATCAAAGTGTTATTAATATATTTATCATCTCCCTAGACATCGTATTAATAAATATTTTTAACCAATATGTAAATATGAATTATCATAATCACGCCAAAAAACTTCTACCGCGTGTACATGAGTACACGCTCCTCCAGTTTTTTTAATTGTACGAACTGCACGCCCTCAATGGAAGGTTCCATTCGCATGGCTTGAAGTGTCTGCTTTAATCTAATGAATGGATTCCGCAAATCTCGGTCGAGGCCATCATATAATGACGTTTCCAACATTGCAATTAGCCTCGTCTATTTCTATTTGAATCACGAGGCAGATTCTTGACTTTCATTTCTTCTAGTAATTGGAAACTGAATCTTCAACAAACTCGAGAAAAATCGCCACATAAAGCCCTTCAAGTTTTGTGATTTCAAGTTAGATTAAGATTAAGATAACCCAGAGCTAGGTCTTTTAAAACAATAATTTTTTAAAATACATTTTTGGTCAGAGATAAATAGTTTAGATAGAAGATTTAATGTGTTTGTAAAATTAAATATTATGGGAAAATTAATAGACTCGCAACTTAAATGTTGACATTTCACCCAAAGAAATTACATATTTTATATACATGTATTTAAAAAAAAGATTTTTTTTTATTGGGTTTGGTGGGATGGGTAGTGTTCATTTAACTCTTTTTTTATTTGTTTGATCTCAGTTATCTTCTTAATTTCTGTAGGGAGGCTATTGAATTTCTTTATTCCTAAATATATATTATTTAATATTTTAAAAAATGAGGGTAAACACAACACTGTTTTATTCCACTATATTTTTTTCCTATATTTCCTCTCGTATAAATGTTTTGTCTTGTAACTGCTGGCGGATAAGTTTCCGTCAACAAAGAACAGCTTCATTGAACGGGTAAATTATTCCAGAAGACCTGCCCTCTGGGTGCACTGAAGTCAGAATGAAATATGAAACATCGAGAAATACATGAGAAAATAAAGAAAAAATATCAAGGAAATGCAGGTGTAAAATAAGATGAAAATGATGGTACTTTCAGAGCACCTTGCATCTGACATCGTAACATTTACGGTGACCTATATAAATTAGTTGAAATAACCACCTCTTATATTTCTTTCTACCAATCGTTCTCTATTTTTCTTACATAACAAGCATAAAGAGGATTTTAAATAAGAACGATTTTATTTTAAAGTGAAATAAAACAATACATTTATATAAAACATTATTCTTATTTATTTTACTTTTCACTAACGATTTCGTTACGTTTTAAATAAAACGTCATTTAATTAAAATAAAAATAAATCTGTTTCGTTTACATGAGTAAATTTGTTGAACCCTCAGAGTAAAAAATTGTACAGAAATGATCACGCGAGGGTTTTGGGACACGGCGGAAATATGTCCAGGCTCGCGTATAATAAAGACAAGAGTATACTGCAGTTAAAGTATTTATTCTTGCATAATTAAATCTCCTAATAAACAACAACAATTTTTTACAATAGATGTTGTTTTTTGCGCATGCTGAGATGGTAATGTGGTGTCCTTAGAGAGAAAAAAAGATGTTCACACATTCGTGGAAGCCTGGACGTCACGGCCATCAATAGCAAGACGGAGGAAAGGCAATTGGGATGGTATGGTCACTTTGGACGCAGAGCCCATGGTCACATTGTTAACCAGGCGATCTCCACGGGTCTTCCCCGAATTACTTCCAGAGGAAGAACAAAAACTTCATGGAGGGGGCGTAGGGATGTTCAGATGCCGAGGCACAGATTGGGTGACGTTATCCAGGACAGAAGAACGTACAGCCCAAGGACGAATATAGCTGACCCCAACAGTCGACGATGACAGAAGATTGGGATGAAGCCAGGGAGAAGAAGGAGATATTGTTTGTTTAATTTCTTAAAATTTTGTTTCAAACCGAATTTCTTCAAATAAAAACGTATATTTTTAAAAAGGATCGAATTATTTACTGAGTCATTCTACTTTAGAAGTGTATTTAGTTGGATATTTTCATAATTGTTTCTGAATTTACAAGTTTCTTTTTTTTAAACAAGTCAAACGTAAAAAAGTAAAAAAATATACTAGTAACTAAGTAGTACTAGTACGGTAGGATGTGTCACTATGAATTTTGCTTTTGCCTCGCTCAAACGTGCTAAATATTGGTTTGTATAAAAGGTTGGTTTTTAGTGATTTTTAAGAAGTAAGATTGCTTATATTCGTTATAAAATAATAAAAATTACTGAAATTTTAAAGTATATTTACTAAAAAAAACAAGTTGAGATTGCCCCAAAAAGGGCACGAATAAAACGCTAACAAACCGTCAAAATGAGCTTACATATGTATTATGTTAATATAAGAACAGCAGACATTAATTAACAAAAGCAATGTGTAAGTACAGCAAATATATCTTTCTGATATCTTTATATTCCAAGATCATTGACCAAGCCAAAGTATTACTTTTGATGAAAACTGTAAATGCAGTATTTAATCACAAACGAAAATGCAACTTATCTATTATTTAATTGAACAGACGAAAAAATAACACACAGTGCCACGAGTAAAGAATCCACCTGTAGAATATATAATACATACCTACTTGTAATTTACTATTCGAGTACCTCACCTCGCCGATATACTTATCTTTGTATATATTTATCTACTTAACTAATAATAGAATATTCATGAACTCGAGGGGCTCACAGCATCAAAGCATCTCATAGAAATATCCTAAATAAATTGCAATTCCAATTATCTGGGCTCACTTATATATAGCAAAGCTGCGAAATTGCCAGAGCACTATGAAAGTATTTCATAACTACATACCTATAAGAAAAATCATTCTCATTAGAATAAATATCGAATATCGTTCGAAGAAAATCGTCAAAAGGTTCAAAATTTAATGTTTTTTTTTTAAATTAATATTTTAGACACGTACAAGCAGAGTAGGTACCTGATTGCAAAATTCGTCAAAAATGACGCCAATTTTACAACATGTCGGTTACTTGAAAAGAAAAAAGAAATTAATAAATAAGGAAAAAGAAAAAAGTTTTTATAAAATAAGTTACGAACGTTACAGGAAATTACGAGCAGACAGACAGATAGACAACGAAATTATAGCAAAAATAATCAAATTTTTGAGAACAACTTATGATTTATGAACTGTCTCCATTCGAACACAAGTCTTTTCAGTTGTTTATCGAAGAGTCTTATTTTCAATGGAATCACTCAGCCTCTAAGCTGTACTTCAATTAATTTCTATAAAATAAATCGAAATAAAATATATATCTCGTAATGTTTCTCTCACAATTTTTATAATATTATTCATATTTAATTGGGTGTTAACATATAAGTTGTAAGGAAATATATTAGTTGTCTATTTATACTAAATGAAGAAGTCAAGAAGACACAATAAATAAATACATCAAGTTAGTCATAAATGCAATATTTATATAGAATATTTACAATTTTTTAGATACATCTGCAATGAAAACCATCGGCTCCTGACTCGAAAATTTCGTTATTCGAACATAAGGTGTGGAAAGAAAGAAATAAAAAAATCTATTTGCAATTTCATTTTCAAAACCTGTAATTAAATAAAATAATACATGTAATGTAAAAGCAAACACAAAATTTTGTAGAGGAGAAGATTTTCTATTGAATGAGGATAACCTTTACCAATTTGCCTTAATTTTGACGCCCACTTTAAATAGTATCTACCAAATTTGACTATTTTGCGAAAAGAATTAGATTACGTTGAATTGATTGAGAATTGAACAAGAATTGAAGACCATCGTAGCCGGCGTGACTTTGATGATTAGGCTTTAGATCTACTTAAAAATTATGGTAATTTTGATAAGAAAATCATCTTTTCAGATGAAGCACATTTTTGTTTTTTGTCAATAAGCAAAAGTGTCATTTTTGGAATGAAATTAATCCACAGAAAATTCAAGAGAAGCTTTTATATCCGCAAAACGTCACTGTATGGTGAGGTTTTTGGCATGGTGGTATATCAGACCATATTTATTTTCAAACGATACTAGAAATTCAGTTACAGAGAATATTGATCGATATCGATCGTGGTTAACAGAATTTTGTGGCCAAAACTGGATGAATTTGATTTGAATTGATTGAATTGAATTTGATGCGAGTCCAACATGATGGTGCCCAAGCGCGGATCCAGGGGGGGGGGGTCACGGGGGTCATGACCCCCCCCTGGGCTGGGTCCAGGACCTAGGTGGACCACTAATTAAAATACTCATATTCACATTCAGTCACTTACTAACTTTTTTATTTTTCAGGTACTACTGTATCTTTAAGCAGAATAATGCAATCGAACTCGATTGATTTAAAAAAAGCTGCGGACGCTATTAGATACTATAAGTGTTCTACAAAATAAAAGAGAAAATGCGGACGTAATTTACACACAGCTTGTTGAAGAGGCTAAAGAAGTAGCTGAGCAGCTAGATGTAGATATTAAATGTCCCAGAACAGTGTCAAGACAAATACATAGGGCCAATAACCCACCTGCTCAATCTGCTGAAGAGTATTTCCGCAGAGCCATATACATTAGGCTGTCCCGATAATTTTTTTTTTGGCTTATCTTAACACTTCAAACTTGCGTAATTGAACGATTACCAAAATAATTTTAAAAATAAAATAAAACTACATCTTTAGGGTTCTACCGATCTACAAAGTTTTGAAAAATTGTCATTTTTATGGTGATATTTCGCTATCCTCAATTTTGCTCCTGAACTAAATACAAAAAATATTTACTTTTTATTCTATTTAGGTGTAAATCATACATGACGTTTCGATTTTCATGCAACAACACGTTACCAGCATCTTCGAATTTGTTAGGTTTCAACCTGCAAATACCCTCAAGTTTGAACTTGTTTTGAGGACATTCTTGACTTGACTCGCGAGTGTTTTCTTCGTAGCCAAAATAATTTTTATGCCATAAAAGTACCATGGCGATTGTTACAGTAGTAAAAGCGGATTTTGTGATTTTTAAATAAGAAGTTCGAGGCGTAGTCAGACTACTTATGCTATGTTCGGACCATACAAAGAACTTGACAATCAGCAGCAACCAACTGTAAGTGACGTCATTTAATTTATTTTAATTGTCAAGAACGACCTGAAATTCACGTATAATTGAAAAGATCCATCCAAATCAGATATATATGTGATTGTTTCCGAAGAGATCAACAATATTTGGACCAAAACTTCGATTCTAGTTGCAACTAAGGAACGAGTTATTTAATTAGTGAAATCCAATTTCGAAAAGCATCTCAATTTGAAAAGATACCCAAAAAAGAAACGAAATGGTAGTTTTGAAAATAAACTGAAATGTTTTTTTGACATCTGAGAAACTTTTTGACGTTTCCGCTTGTAAATGCACTTCATTTGAATCTTGTTCGTGTCTAAAACCTAAGAAAGTTTACATCAATGAGAGAAGTTTTTGTTGGATCAAATAAATGAGAGGAAAATGGTAATAAGCGGTTTTGATAAGAAAGAAACGGCTAGATTAATTAAACGACAGCAGAGATAAATTTTAGAGTCAATAAGGGTAACAAAAAAGTCGTGTTTTACTCAAGAAACCGATTCTGTCTCAGCAAATTGTGATGAAGATTCAATGCGTGAATCTTCCCCAGAAACGTATCCGATAACAGAGGCATCCCTGACACTCGCCCTCGCCCTCGACAGAGACACCATTGCCTTTGCCGACAGTTGCTAAAATCT